>JAOEHI010042377.1:0-21654 GCA_025447815.1 Percopsis transmontana
AGACAGGATACACTAGGGAGAGGGAGAATTACAGACACGACAGGAAAACAGGGAGCGCTGCCCGCTCATGACAGGGATGACCAATCTACGAGAGCATCACTAAGCATATCCACTACCTCATGGCTCATGGCTCATGGCTCATTCACATGTAAGAAAAGACCTAACTTTATCATAATGAATGTAAAAAACAGACATGGCTATTGTTAGTACTCACTGCTCTCAAGCTAGCATGTTAGTTTCGGGAAATTTGATTGAAAATCTAGTTTGATGCGGTAATTTATCTTACGATGGGCGAGAAGGTCAAAACAAATTAACATTTTAGAAAAAAAAATTTGTAAAAGTAAAATAAAATTTACAAGATGTGAAACACTTTTAACAATCCCGAAACAAATTTACAAGCGTCAAAAACACTTGTTCTAGTCCCGAAAGAAATGTATGCCTCAAAAGTATAGAAAATGGCTATTATTCCCCACAAACTTTGCTTTTTTGACTTGGACAGTGATATTTTGAAATGTACCTATTTGCAATGAGAAAATGGGCGATTGTGTATCTTTTCGTTCACATAAAGTCAGAAAAAAACAACATACAATACAACATCCAAAATAAAATGTATTTATACTTATTTATTACTTATATTAAAAGTAATACAAAAACGACTACAAAAGATTTAGAAGTGAATAGTTTTTAGAGATTTACGATTATACTGTAAATCACTTTCATGAATCAGCCCCCAAATGTAGTCTCCCATCATGTTCTTGTACTGTCCTTGGTAGCAGCGTTCAAAGTCCATACTTTTAAGGCATAAGCAATTAGGAACACATACTACCCAGGAACAAAAATTGTGTTACGCAGTGTAATCCTATTTGTGGGATCCATGATAAAATGTGTGATTCTCATGGCTATACATTAAAACAAATTATACACTGTATCAGTTCCAAATATCAACATTGGTATTGGATCCAGAAATCTTTAAATTGGGCTCTAGTATTACCAAATGGATGCTGGTGGCACCCTTTGCATTTCATCACTTTTAAAGTAAGACTTTTGTGTTCTTAATCACTTTCACTCTGAGCCTGCTGTTAATTGGAGATGTTCTATTTACTCTACCAGTTCATCATTCTATGATGCTCTTACTCTTTTGCATATAAAATATCAAATGAAATATAATGACGTTTGACATTATTTTCCTTTAAGCTACGTCATACAAATACAGTCTGAACGTGCACACACACAAACACGTGTCTAAGCTTCAGGGCTGCCATGTGTATTGTTCAAATCTCATTAATCAAACAACATCCTTTATCCAGAAGCACTAAGTCCACTATAAACCACTAAGTAAGACTGCATTACATTTACAATACAGTACATTTACATTTACAACAGACGTTGGCCTTAAATTGGGCCACACAAACATCAAGCATCCAAGCAATATTTATATGCAAATATTGTGCGTGTAAGATACAGAATTGTGATATTTTTTATGTATTTCATCCCTTATGAGACCTTTTCCTCTTGCTGTAAGATGTTTCATACCACGAGTGTTGTAAGCAGCTCGCTATATGAGGTGTAGCTCAGTCACATGAGAGCCTATCCCCTCAGGGAGAGAGAAACATTCACAACTACATTACACAGAAGCATCCACAAAGAGATTTGGAACCATGTTTTTTATTTGAATGCTGAAGAAGTTGTTAATGTCCTACCTGGATATTGCTTCTGACTTTACCTGTGTTTCGATGTTTATCAAGTGAGCCTTAAGAAACAATATCTGGATTCAGAGAGTTGTATTCCTTTTTCAGTTACCAGAAGTCGTGGCCTACAAATAATGTGTTTTTGTCAGCACACAATGACAATGTTCAAAGCAAAACCTTAATAGAGCTCAAAAGAAAACAAAAATTGCACGATGTATATTTTTTATTGTTATTACTATGAATAGTAATCATAAGATTGTTCAGGGAGTCTTAATACCAGTGCCGCAATATACTGAATAAGCAATTCCCAATGTAGTTTAGCCAGCCAAATAAAGCTACTGCTAAATCTAGCCTCGTGAGAAATGTTCAGAATGCCATTGGGATAGGGAAAACAATCAAATGTTTGGTGCTGTGTCTATTATATTCACATCACATCGGTAGACTTTTTGAGGTTTTTATCATATTCATTTCTTTTACCCACTTATTTGTGTTCAGGGTTGCATGCGGCTGAGTTGTCTGCTAGAGTAGGCTCGCTTGCCAGGCACAGTCAAAAAGACTGTCAGCATTTAGCTGGTAGCTGATGATTATTTACTCACTGTGCAATTCCAACCACGTCCGTTTATTTATATTTTTCTTCTTATCCATTTGTCGTTGTCTCCGACTTCAGCCTGAAGTCGTCATGCTGTCCACGGCTGAAATTTAATTGCAAACAAAGTGACATCCAGATGCTACGCCATTACAGACACATTTGGGGATATTGTTTTACTATGATGTTGGCTGTGATGTTTTTTAGTCTTTTTAAAACAAGTACAGGGTAGATTGTCAGGCACTAGTCTTCTTCATACTAGATACTTATGTGTCATTTTTGACCTGTTGTCGAGTTCTCCCACTGAAGTTTAATTGACAGGGTGTTGTAATAATGTGTTGTGCTTGGAAGCATCACACCTGTGGGCATGACAACGCTCAAATTACTATCAGGCTCAGCTGGTGGTGGAAAAAGGTAGTGGGTGGGACAGTTAACATTCACAGGCCACCGAAGACATGATTAGCAGAATGGGTGATTTATCTTTCAAACAATGGTCACACATTCTGCATTAATGCCAGATTCCCACATTAAAAAGTGCCCAAAAAAGTTGCCAGTGATTTGAGTATTTTATTTCAATAAATTATAAATGAATAAATTCACTTTAAAGCACTACTGAACTTTTGTTAAACCCTTGACTAGGTAGCTTCCGGACGTCAATATTACAGTTTTTCTCAATTGCTTAGACGTTTTCTAAAAGCATGGCTCATTTTCTTAAAACTCTAAACACAAAAAAAAAAAAACTCAAAAACACAAAACCCCACATTCCACAGATCTCTTGCAAAAGCAAACACTGTATTCAAATAATGTTATGTCTTCTCGAAATTATATTTACTCAATGGAAAAAACTATGATGAGTGAAAAATACTATGATAATCTTATCAGTAGGCCTTTTGCATTTCAGTGTTCTATGTACATCTACACACAGTAGCTTGTTGTAAATTGACATTTTGATTTACTTGTGTTTTAAGGAAAATAATGAATTTTCTCCTGTTGGTTGGTTTAATCTGGGACCATTGCTTTAATTGTACAAGCTTCTACGTGTATGAGCCAGCTGTGGGGGAAATTCTCATTGATCTCCCGACATAGTTAATGTATGGAATCACAAAGCGAAGTGGGGGTGTGTGTGGACATGAGATGTACAGTATGTGTACAGTATAAATGTACATACAAACAGAGTTTGTAGAATTGTGTAGATAGGTCTATATGCTATAGCCTACTATTACTTTACACATTGAGAGGCAAGTGAATATTCTTCCAATCCCACATTTGATACATAATGATCATAACCCCCCCCACCCCTCCCCTCCCCCCAAAAAACCAACCTCAAATCCCCTATAAAAGGTACAAAAACAACCAAAAAAACAAAACATTCCATCATTGCCAGGCAGGGCGGCGCCCTCGAGCCCTCTAACAACATGTCCTTACTGATTACTGTCAAATCGGCTATGTGGAACTCCGCTGACTTGCCTCATTTAACTGCTCCCTACTCCTCCTCTCCTCCTCCTCCTCCTCCTCCTCTCCTCCTAAAAACACATGCACAAACACCTCCCCCCTCCTCGTATCTCTCACCGCTGGTTGTCCCCCGCCACCCCCTTTCCCTAAGCCTCGCGCCTCTACCCATCCTCTCTGATCCAGCGAGCTCTGTTTCACCAGGAGCTCCTCAGCTCAGTGGGAGCGCAGTCTATCTAAAGCCCCCCCCCCCAACCCTTGAGAGAGAGGGGCAAAGACAGAGGAGAGGAGACGGGTTCTGTCCCCCGTGCCCTATAGGCAAGAGGAGAGAGAGGGGAGTGAAAACGTGAGAGACAGAGAGCCAGTGAGCACATGAGACTTGGGAACGTCAAATAATACAGGGTGAGAGAGAGAGAGAGAGAGAGAGAGAGAGAGAGAGAGATAAGAGAGTGACATGAAAGAGAAACAGCCGGAAAGCCAAGAGGAGAAGAAGCAAATGAGCTAGCGAAGTGGAGAGAGAGAGAAAGAGAGGGAGAGAGAGCAAAAGGACCAGAGGGAGGAGAGGAAGGAAGGGAGGGAGGGAGGGAGGCGCGCTAAACTGCAGACGCACACCCTTCCCACCACAGCTTTACAGCCAGAGGACGGCAGTCACAGTGGCAGCATGCAGCAGCCAAGGCACTGGGTCGCCGACGAGGAGGGACACTGCGCCGTTCGCCGGCAGCTCAGCCCCGCACGCTGACGAACCACCCCCCCCCCCCCTCCCACCCCCCACCTCCCCAACATCCCCTCTGCCGTAACGGGACCACCCGAGAAGTTGAGGTGTCGAAAAACAAACCAGGAGGAAAGAAAGAATAATCAGAAGGGAAAGCCTCACTTGTTTTTGTTTTTTTTGTTGCCCTTCAGGAGAGGAGCAACCGGACCCCTTAGTCCTTGTGCGAGAGACACAAACACACATGCGCTGTGTCTTTCTGTACCACGGTGTCACACACACACACACACACACACACACACACACTCCCCCCACAAATTAAAACCTCACTCTCCGCTATCTTCCGGAACGGACCAGCTTTCGGCGTCCTTCTGAACTGAGTGGATTTACTTTTTATATATATATCTTTTTTGTCTTTTACCCGGTGGGGGACCATGGCGCTGGAGTTGAGGGACGTGGAGACCCTACAGAAAAGGACAGAAGGCTGTTCGTACCTTTTGGGGACATTGCTGCTCTTCTGCAGCTTGTGGAGGGCTCACACACAAACAGACAACGGGAACTCTGTCTATTTCTGGCAAACAGGTAACGTGAAACCACTGGATTGATGTGAAATGAACGGCATTGGCATTTATATAGTGTGTATAGAGTGTTAGGGGGTCAGCTGTTGCTGAAATTGTATGTGTGTGTGCGTTTGTGTGTGTTTGTTGTGGCCAAATTAACTCCTTCAGCTACAGTACATGCTATACAAATAAGCACTGTTTTAAAAGAAACATTATTTCCAGTGTGATTTGTGATTTCTTATTATTCTTGGCGCATCAAAACTCAGTGGCGTCTTTTAATATCTTCTGTATGGCATCTGTATTGGAAAGGTGAGTGCATGCGAGTCCTTTTTATGAATGTAATAGTTCTAATTTCCTCCTTTTGAACATGTACTTTCTAAGGCATCTAAAAACTGCAATATTGTTATTAGTTGTCAGTAGAAACTAGGTTCTTGGGACTCCACAACAGCGGTTGTATTTCCATGCTTTTGAGACTTGCGCTGGTTTCCAATGCTTGTAGATGACACACTTTGCTTCTGTCAGACATTCTCCCATCAAAGAAGCCCACACTTAAAATATGACCCAGAAATCTACAGTGGGTCTGCCTTATTCTCACAGCGATTGTGTGTGGAATGTAGCACGGCTATGATCCAGTTGTGAATAATTTATTCTTTATTGCTCCCAGATGAAGCTAGTGATCGATAATGATTTCTTTATGATACAGCCTGCAGATGATTGTTAGGCACCGTTGCAGAAAAGCAGAGAAATGATCTAGATGTTATTGATGTGTTTACTGTGAGTTAGTGGCATGAACAGCCTCTTATTGTTGGAGGATGGCTTTACTGAATTGTTTCTGATCAATGCGGTAATGTGGTGGGTTCTTTGTTGTGCATTTATCTATGATTCGAGCTCTGGCACTTACTGAAATATGTTTTTCCCAGTGAACGGTTATTACACAAGGTATAGTTTAAGGGGTCTTTATCCAGGCGATAAGGATAAAAGCCCACCTGTTGCTGGGCGTGGGAAGCTTTAATGTCAGTCTATTTTCCTATTTTAAGTTGTGTTCATTAGCATTAGCATTAGCTCTTTACCATTTGTAACCTCTTCCTGCTTAAGGTCAAGATCTACTTCTCCTTGACAAACAGCAGCACTGGCTCACCAGTAAAGCTATGCTCACACTCTACTCCCCCGCCCCCCAGTTGTCCAGCCCGGCCCCCTGCCCCCCCACACTGGTCTCTGGTCGACCCGCGTAATAACCGTGCCTCTCCCATGGCCGTGCGTCTTTAAAGAGGATGGAGCTGAGTAAGGAGATTAAAGGAGCGGGGATTTAACAAGCCAAGTAAGGAGCCCAGGGAGAGTTGAGGAAAGAAAAAGCTCAGTGAGCAAAGGGAGGCGCTACCTTAACCTACATCCACCTTACTGTAGGTCACAGTGATTACACCTCTCTCCCACACTAGACACCGTAGCTAGCCTAAGCGAAAAGCTCTCGGCCCCGCACTTTGAAATGTAATCCGATGGTGAGTTTGTTCATTTCTCTTCAAATGAAAGGTAGCGCATCGATTTCACCCCTCAAGTCCGCTCGTTTCATGTGTTCCATTCTTTGTGACAATCGCCTGCAGAGTAAAATCCACATAGGGCAACTTGGTGCTTTGAATCCCCGCGCTTTGCATCCAAATATGATTATGTTTGCTTAACTTTTGCATACCCCCAACCCCCCCCCCCCCCCATCCTCCCCAGCTCATCGAAGCTTGTTTTTCTTTATTTCTTTAGTAGGCCTATGCAGTGCGGGCGCTGCCTGTATGTTTTGCATAGTGATGAGTCTCACTGAAATACAGGCCCTTTCTTCAAATGGTGGGGAATTGGGCCCGCGTATCCTTCACTGCCTTCTGTGCTTCTGTGGATGGGGATGCGGGGGGGGGGGTGTTGATCTGTGCATTTTTGGAAGGTGAGACAGTTTGTCGGCTCGTTTCCTTTTCTCCTGAGACTTTTATTCAAATGAGGCGGATAAAGACAACAGGGCTCTGCCAGACATTGATAGTGAGGCTTCTGAAGGTGGCGGAGAGGAGAACGGGTGAGGGGGGGGCGTGGTGATTATGGCCGCCGCGAGGACGTTCGGATGATGATTGTGATAATGATTTCCCATGGCTGTGCGGAGCTTTTGAAAGATTGCAACGAGTTTGTCTCCCACACCGTTTTCCGTCTTGCCTCTGCCTCTCAAACATGCAACTTGTAGTTTTCTACATTCCTAACACCCTGTTTCTCTTTCACAGATGAGAGGCACGTGGATATTTTAAGCCCTGTAGTCGATAACAGTTAACACTAAATTACTTTTTGTGGAATGAAAATATCCAAACTGTTAACAGAGCAAACAGGACAAAGCAGGTGCCAATGGAAATTGTTAAAATGGGGTCTGAACGTCTGAGTCTAGTACCAAGAACTTTCCTGTTTTCAGCAGGACAATAGTCTCACGGGGCCAGACTTATTATCCTACCATCTAAAACGTCTAGGGACATTGATGAGACAATTTGGCTTAAAAGTTGGTGGAGCGGTAAGAGTTTGAAACTTCTAACCCAATCCAACACCTTTTGAAGGCGGAGTTTAAAATAAGGGCGGTGATTCAATTCAGTAGACAGAACGTGGCTTTGGGGTGGAATATGTTCATACTGTGTGTTTGTTGTGTTTTGATTTGAACTGGGATGTCGATTTGAGTTGTCATTGTTATTTTCTTATATTGCTTTCATCCAATACAATATTTGTTTGACATTTTTTATTTACACAGAAAACCCATTTTCTTAATCCTGATGTCTTGTGAATTTGTATATATATAGTCCACTAGTAGTGTACATGTGAGTGAATTCATTAAATGAACTAGTATAATGAAAGTATACTACTTTTTGTTAGGGGTTAGCCTGGTATAATCAGACCCAAAACACTTTCTGAATTATATGGGTCTGGCCACACTCCATTGGAGATTGTTTCCAGTCGTTGCATCCTAATGGGTATAGACCTCAGGTTAATTGTGAAACTATTGGAGCAGCCTTTAACCAATTGGCTTTGTTCGTATCGCTTCATCTAGCTCTACCACCGCGCCATTGGAACTACATTTTGAAACAAACACTTGACTTCAACTTCATCGCACTTAGCCACTCCCACTGGCCGCTGGTTGGTCCGCCCTTCAGAGTGGCTGAGTGAACCTTTATGCGAACAGGGTTTCCAGACTAAAATCTTTCAGCGAATACTGAGCTGAGAGCAATAGTCGGGCAGAGCAAGGCTAAGGCTGCCTCCTTCTGAAATGAAATTCAAAATCTGAATATCTTGGCATATCTGGACATACTATCCTTCCAAGCAATTCCAATTCAAGGTTTTGTTCGCTACAGCAATTACAGAGGCTGCTGTATATACAGTACCATCATCTTGTGCATCTGTACGGCAGCAAAGCAACAACAATTGCTTTATTGTTGCTAGCCATGTAAATGTTGTCCAACCCACAACCCAACTCCTCCCTGTTCAGATGTTCAGTCCACTGCCATTTGAGTATCCTGGGGCAGGATAGTCTAGTGGTCTTGGTGTTGGACTCCCAGCCAGAAGGTCGTGGGTTCAATCCCCAGAGTTGGCCTACCTGTAAGCATCCTTAAGCAAGATGCCTAACCCCTGCCTGCCTCCATGTAATAGCACCATGTGATTGTAAGTCGCTTTGGATAAAAGCATCTGCTAAATGTCAAATTGTAATTGAGTTCATTGAACATAATTTTAACATTACACTGTCCTGAATGCAGCCACACTGGAAACTTTGACTAAAGCTAGCTGAATCAAATTTGTACATCAAACACACTTCGTTCTGAAACCAACCAATAAACAAGTCGGCCCCTTATTTCGCCAATCCGTTTGAGCATTGTTGTTTTAAACAGTAGTGCTGTAGCAATGATCTGAAACAATGTCAAGGCCAGGACTATTTGAAGTCTAAGAAAGAGCAAGGGGTGTTGACTTTAAATGTGTTCCCTCCACAGTCAGCGTATGAGAACATTTGCAAAAGTTCCACTCCAGGCTAGTATTGCTAGCAATACAATCTTTCTGAATAGCTGAAGTCGTTTTTACCCTAGCCTGCAATCATAGCTCTGAAAGTGCTTTGTTTCATGCAAACGAGTTTCAATGCTGGATTTAATATACTGTATGAATTATATTGTTGAGTTTATGAACAGCTTTTGTGCGGTGAGTGAGTGTCAAGGAGCATGTGGACACCTGTGGGTACGCTATGGTGTTTTATTAAAACCCGCTAAAAATGGATACATGACATTGGATAAATAACTATATTTGTTTGTATTTCTTTTATTGTAAACTGTGCATCACTCTCTAGACAGAAAAATGTACTCCATTGCATACTGTTTCAAAAGGTCTACATGCCTGAGCTATATTCTTTGGAATTTGTGATATTGGCAGTCTTTATAGGACTTCTGAACACAACTATCGTTACTTCCGGAACATAACAAGCTAGTTCCCGTTTCACTTTGGCTCCCTATAGTTAGAGTATTCAGGCATCTGGAAAACAACCGTTTTAACCCAGCTGCTATAGTCTTCTAATTGTCTTCAGACGTCAGATACTGTATATAGATTTTGGAAGAATAAAAAACATCAATTAGTTCTACAATTCAAGCTAACCATGATCAAAAAACAATTGATGGTTTATGATCTGATGGCCTTCTCAGATCTGTCGCCTCCTGTCCACCCTCCCCTCAACACCGAGCCCTAATCTACCACCGGGATCGAGATTATACATCATTTAGATTACGCAGGAGCTGCCCTATAGCCCTCCTGAGCAGTCCCAATCCCATTTGACCCTTCGACAGCCTGAATCAGGTCACATTTCTCAGCACGTGTTCCTGCTCTGTGGGCCTATTAGACACCTGAGTCATGTGCAGACATTTCAGATGATGTCTTTAGACTGCTTGCCAATTCCACGCTGTTGCTCACTGCTAAATATAATAGTAAAAAGTGTGTGTGTGTGTGAGGCTCTAGGTCAGTCGGTTTTATTTCATGGAAATAAATAAATGAATGAATAAATAAATTATATTATATTATATTTCTATTTTTAAGTTTTCAAACATTTTCAAATGATCTTGCGACCCCCACAAAACCTTTAATAACCTGCTCTGGGACAAAAAAGAAAGATGTGTACCTATAAATCGTGGTTCTAGTGAATTGAACAAAAGTGTCTTTGTAAACCACAAAACCTGTATGCTCTGTATATGTGTGTGTGTGTGTGTGTGTGTATTTATGTAAATCTGTCACATGCATGCCTATTCGTATCTGTGTTGTTGGAAACAAAGGAATCCCCAGAGGCTTTATGTTCCATTGTGGTACCAGGCAGTGGCACTTCTGAGGAAGCCGGCCACACTACTGTTTATCACCAGGCTACGCTGATGTCAACCCGCACTGAGTGGGGACACTGTGACTAGCACTGACAGGCCGTTCACAGACCAACACAATTCTCCCTCACAATGGCACCCACGGTGAAGGATGTCACCCTCGCTGATGGCTGATAATGGCTCTTCCACAATCACCTGCTATTACAGCAAAAGCTGTGGGCAGGGCCGTCCAGGAAATTGAGGGAATGCGACTGTGATGGGTTCACAAGTTCAGGACAGCCTAGGTTATTGCAGTGCCGGCAAGCCCTCGGTCGAGTTCTAAAGCAGAGCCTTGAGGTGGTTAGACACTTCACTGCTGATTTCTTTCAGGTCACTAATTAAGCAGAGTTGCTTTCCTAGCCTAATTTCTTATCAGAGCCACGGAAAAGCCCTTAGAGGGAAACCGAAGAGGGCTAATTTCTCTTGATCCTCTGCATTTCTGCTGACAACATCTCTCTCTCTCTCTCTCTTGCTCTCTCTCTCTTTGCACTTGGTTGATCTGTGTCCTCGTCTGGCCGCGACATTGATCTCCATCTGTGTCACAGGTTTAAATTAGTTCTTAATTTCTCGCGGGCCTCGGAAACCTTGCCACAAATAGGTCTGTGCTATTATCTGTCTGTGCCCTTCTAGTGTGATGCTGCGAATTTAAGGGAAGAAAAACAACGATTCTGCCTTTGAGAGGCCGTTGTGTTATGTACCACGCGACTGGCGCCGTCCCAATTGAGATTAGCCCTTTGAAACTCCTTCCTCATTTTAGTGATTGCAGTTTAATATGACCCTTCCTGGCCCTTATTAACATAGCACCTGAGGGCAAACACAGCCCTGCACCATAATTGGCCAGCCACGCTTTACATTCCTCAGCAACAGGCGGCCAATATAGGCCACACATTTAAATGGCGGCAATTTTCTTGGGAGTTTGGTTTAATTTTTTTCATTATAGAATTAATCAGTTTTCAGGTTAAATAATTGCGGTGTATTTGTTTTTAATTATTCTGGGGACACAGTGGAGGCTAATTCCCTTCAGTGAGTGTGAATGGCCTTATTGCCAGCTAGAAAATGGACAGCAGTCAGCATATAGGCGTGCGGAGTCAGCATGTTTCTGAATGCAGGAATAGTAGAAGATACGTCTCAATATTTATTGTCTCAATGTATAAAGTGTCTGGCTGGTATTGTGAAGACCGTACTTGACAGATGGAGCACCCACATGACACTGCATGGAGTTTAGAGGCATTTGCGGCACAGTACGTCACATTTGACCCAGATTTATTTGTTATTTTGTGGCTCTGCGGACACTGCCCCCGCCGCTCTCCACCGCACCCCAGACCACATCGCTTTGAGACAGTCATCCATACAGCGGAGAGCGGTGCCAAAAACATGGCAGAGATTTTTTTTAATCTAAATGGCAGCTATTACGCTAACACCAGCTATTAATGATAGAGAAGGGATGGCAGGACATTACCCATCATCCAAAAAAAACTTTATTTAGAGAGACATAAGAGGATTCCCGCTCCCCTACGCTGCCACATTCAAATGGATCATAACGTATTTAGAAGGGGGGCTCTGTGCTAGCGACCTACAACGCTGACAGCACTTTGAGGTCGGTCGTGATATGAGCGGGCAGATTTGTGGATTTATGTTAATGCCGTGTGTTTTCTGTTTTTTATGTTCATCAGCCTCAGCGGGACTGCAAAGCTATGCTGATTTAACTGGATGATTATATTATTTGATTGATTTAAGAGCTATTCACTTTTCTTTACCTTTTTACTTACTTAATTACTTTTACTCACCAGGGAATGATACTCAACATGCTTGACTTTTTCCAGCTGTATTCTTGTTGCTATTTTTACACAGCTGTGCTAAAATCCAATACTTAACAGCTCTATAGAAGAGATACTGTGAGATTAAAGGAATAAAAGACAATACAACAAGTGTATCAACTATTCACCCCTCACCTCCTGGAATGCTGGAAGAAAAAAGGTTGTACACTTATCCTTTCAAGGAGAATGTACAGCTGCAACATTTTTCTGATACAACTGAGTTGATAAAAACGGATCGATAAAACTACTTCCTAGATTTAAAAATGTTCTTGTTGTAGAACTGTAGCCATTAACCTTCTCACAAACTCACTTAAGTCTTCCGTTTAAGATAATAAGGTGGGACAGGGGGTGGAGCTTAACCACCCTGCCGTACGGACACCATGTCATGTCTTGACAAACAAGGACTGTAAACTGCTCTGCCGTGGCTTAGAAAAACATCCTTTTGTGGTCAGGGAGTGGCATTCAAAAACAGACTCAACTCCTGTGAGAGGCAATAAGATGATTTCAATAGCTTGAGAGGAATGGCAGTGTCATCTGAAAAAGCAGTGACATTTACCTCAGTTGGGGGGGTGCCTCCCCTGACGCTATTCTAATAAAGGCACCAAGATGGAAGAGGCTCGGAAGCAAATATTCACCCGTCCGCCCGCCTTCCCTGTCATTTATCATTCCTCTCTCCCGACGGCTGTCACTAGCTTCGGCTCAGCTGATGGGTAGTAACAGACACATTTTGCTGCTGTTTTTCATCCCACAACAAAGACTTCTCATTTTGCTTTGTAGATATGGGGCTCTGATGTCTGCAGTGATAATCCAGATAATAATAAAGTGACATTTGGGGCCATAGTTTACTCAGGAAAGCACTCTATGTATTGCGGTATGGACAAGGTTATTCAATGCCAGGTTAATTTTTTTACTATAATCAAATTAAGTGATGTTCTGTAAATAAATATATACTCTCTCGATATCAAATGAATATTACACCATTATGGAGAACTACCAGTTGGTCTGACCCTTATATAACAATATACTTTACATTTACGTTTACATTTCCAGCCTTTAGCAGACGCTTTCATCCAAAGTGACTTATAATAAGTACATTTGTCAATAGCTGAATAGGTCATACACCAGTTATGGTAAGCAGACAACATTCTGTTAGAATAATGACAGCATCATGTCATTAGGGCCAAGTTAGTTATACATTTTGCAACATGCAGTACATATCGGTCAATCCTCAAAGTAAATTCTAAGCCTACAGAAGTGCTACATTTTATAAGAGGTGATTTAAGAGGAAAGAGGGATTTTTTCAAATTTATTTTAGATAGAAAATAGAGGTGGAGGATAAGGGATCGTAATAGAGAATTTCAGCTAGTGGGAGTGTTATGAGGTAGAGAGGTCAGTTGCCAAGGTGGATTCTGAAGAGGTGAGTCTTAAGTCTCTTGCGGAAGATGGGTAATCTTCTGTAGCTTCAATCACAGCGGCAATACTGAATCTGGCACAATTATCGAATACAAACTTTTTTGTTCAGTTCATTTGTGTTTTTCGAATTCTTTTCAGTTTGCTGACAGTGAAAACAAAAGCAGTGTTGTTGTTCTGGGCTTGCTGTAGTGTGGCTTGGCATTATCATTGTTATTTATTAATTTCATCCATTACCATATCTATTCTTGACTATTTTCCTAACAGTCAGCTCTCTTCGGTTGAGGCAGACAGAAATTCATACTTACCAAGGACACAACCAAAACAAACACAAAAACACAATGCCCTCATGGGAATTACTGAGGTTCACCTCAGAAATTTGAAAATGACTCTATTCATGCGAGCAGATAATTCTCATTTAAATGAGTGCTGGGTGTATTTAATTAGCATGAGTGAAACCGAGGAGAAGAAAATAGAAAGACAGAGAGGAGAGGTCATCTGTGGGTAAGAAAGCTTCAGTCTTGAGTTTACCGGGGAGCGACACTTGTGGTAAGTAAGCGGTCACTTTGTAACCAAACTGTGTCTCACATGTAGGCACTTATACTCCCACTTTTAGTTTTGCCTTTTCTCTCTGGTGGACCAACCCCAACTTCTTGACGTGGTTGTCCCGCCAATGCCACACCTGAGCCCAGATTCCAAAAACACCGAACTGCCAATGGAAAGGCTTTAAAGTATGAGAAGTAGCCTGAATCGTGAATGTGTCGCCTCAACCAGCAGTAAATAGCAGCAAAACATGCACGTATTTATATGATATTGAGCTTTAAATATACATGTGCACAAATGTAAAACGGATTAAAGAGTTTGATCACCATGACAGGCCTGAGAGGAATGAGGAGAAGGGAGAAATCGCCATTGACTGTGGATTAGAGAGGGGACCAGCACATGGCCCTGGGCTGAGCACAGCTCACTATATATGGGCTGATCAGGCGCAGACAGGCCTCACGCCTACAGCGCAGCACAGCACTGCTTTCGGTGGGCTCTGCCCACCAGCTTATCCGTGTGCATTCGGCCTGGATGCTCTCCCTTCCCCTTTCCCCTGTGTCTCATCCCTCCATTGACACATCTCCCTCACTCTCTACAGTACTGTGGCCAAACTGTGTGTGCTCCCACGCACACGTGCTCATACTGTATACGCGCACACCCACGACGACCCTGCCAAGTTCACATTTGTAGCCTCCGCGGGGGAGACGCTTGGCGTTTGTTCCCAGCACCTTGTGCATCCCCACGTGGCTTTTTACAGCTACGCTCGCTGAAGGCTATTCCCCCGAAGTAGACGCCTCCGTACATAGCTCTGTGCTAGCATGTTATAGATAGCGGGTGAGAGCTGCCGCATTGTCATTGTCATTGTCATTCTCTTGCCATTGGTTTGTTCAGCCATCTGCGCACTCACCAAAACATAATGAGACGTGCCATGGTCATAATCATGATGGACTATGATGGACAAACAGGAGAGAGAGAGTGTGTGTGTGTGTGTGTGTGTGTGTTTGTGGCACATCACATTTGTGTGTGACAGTACCCAACAAAAGTGCTTCATACTTCTTTTCGGTGGTTAGGTAACCAATCTATCTACTAGCTTGGTTTACTACTGTGAGTGTCTCTGAGCTACTTGACATTGAGTATGTTAGAGGGACATGTCTGCTTCCTGGTATTTGTTGTCAATACATCTACACACTGTTGTCATCTGATACTTATTAAGGAGGATTATTTACCGATGCCCCAGGTATGGTCACGCCATGTTTATGCGTATGTTTTGAAAATCAAGTCAATTATACCCTAGCAAGACTGATGTAAATCTAGATTTCAAAATAAGAAAGAAACAATCTGAAAGTCTTGCTAAGTAAGTGCGTTTATACCCTTTAATTGTTGGGATCAAAACAGAGTATGACCAGAAAAATATGCAAATCACTGTTGTCACTTTAGGATTAGCCCGGCTGAACCAGACAGCGAGAACACACAATTAAATTCCAAACAAGCAATGTGCTACTGACGCCCCCGAAAAAGATTTGATAAGGAGCGATTGTGCGTCAATCTCTCCTTTTTGTCTTGTCGCGGCATGCACCCCTGAGAGAACCCATTAAGGAACAAGCAGTCGGACAAGCACGGTTACAGTAATTCATTGTGGCACGTGTGACCTCCCCTTAAAGACACTGGTTCTTCTCAGCGCTAAGACCCTATAGCAGCCCCTGGCTCCGCTAATTTGGGATTTATTAAAGCATTCGTTTGTAGTGGGCGTCGGGGTACCATTTAATTGGCTCATTCGTCATGTCATTTGCTTCCACCTCTCCGTTCTTTTCTCCTGCATTCATCTCTTTTCTCACAAATTCATGGTTTGCTAGCGAAAAGCCAACATGGGCCCTTCATATGATGCAGTTAACTGCCTTATTTCTGCGACTCGTTTGTTTCCCCGACAACAGCAGTGAGTCATGGTTGAAGATGGACCAGTCATTACGTTGATGACGCCATCACCTGTCACTATAGAGATACTACTGTAAAGAAGTGCCATGAGTTTGACATAGTTTGACATGTCAGAGGTTCTACACTTGTGGTCTGTCCAAGTTAAGAATTGCTGCTTATTGTTGTTCCATTTCTAGTACTTTCCTACCTTTGTATAGTTTTATGCGTCAATAAATGCCCAAGGAATCCATGAAGATTAAAATGTTTAATCTCTTATTGACAGATTTACAGTATCAAATTTTTCTGTTGATGAGTTGTGTCTATGGTCACACATAAGAAAAATAACAGTCCAATTCCTTCTTCAACTAAAAGAATATTGCTTAAATGCCTCTGCTTACGTCTTACAGACTGTAACAAAAAATACGTTTTAGAGAATTAAGGTCATGCCTGTGGTTTTCAGAGAACATGCCGCAGTTTCCTTCCATTTCTTTTCATAAACAACAGACAGAAAAATATAAAACTCTAGTGTGAGTGGTTGATTTATAGAGGTATGGGTAAATATTCCCTTCAGAGTTATTACAGTTCATACCTTATCTCTCCGCAGTACAGTCTGTGATCCCTTGTCTCTTAAACCGGCTTGATTTCAATGAACACTAGCTAGCTTGCCATTTATTGGACCATGCATCCTGGTTTTATCAGGCCACTGTCTCGCTACTCAGTGGGTTGCAGTAAAAATAAAGAAATCGAGGAATAAAACAATACACATCTTTCCCTAGGTGAGCTGTCCTTTTCCCTGGTGTGCTATTAAAGGTGTGGAGGATGCAGACGAACCCATCTTGTTCCATTCTCACGCTGCACTCAGCAGCGGTTGGGCGAAGCAGGGTTTAATGAATAGTGTGTGTGTGTGTGTGTGTGTGTGTGCGTGCGCGCGTGCGCACGCATGTGTGCTTCTGTGTTTTTCTAGAGAGCTTGACCAACAGGATTATATAGCTGTCACAGCTGTCAGTCAAGCCACCAGCGCACCCCCCCCCCCCCCTCCACCCCCCACTCATCTGCAGCACTCATCCCATCCATGTGCTTTCGACAGCTGTAGCCATGGCAACAGAGATAATATGATAGCTGTGTTTTTTGTCAAAGCCTCTGCCCCGCTACCTGTAATCGTTACCTGTCTAGTGCGCTTGTGTTCTGTTGCATGAGAATCTCTTTTAAATTGTCATACAAGTAATTATATATTATTTGTTTGGGTTGTATTTATTTAAATCAGTTTTAAAGCAGAATTATATATACAGGGTATACTGTATATTGTAGCTTTATATGTTTTCCAAAAGCCCATTTGGAAAGGTGTTTTTGATACACAATACACCGTGGTTTAGCTTGGCTGGGATCGGTTTAGATTTCTGTGTTTATTCAGATATACAAACATCTGTGTCTACGCCATGACATTAAGTGTGTGTGTGTGTGTGTGTGTGTGTGTGTGTGTGTGTGTGGTGTGAAATCTAGGTCAGTCCTGTTGCAACCCACTGGTGAACCCTGTAGTCAAACTGCGGACATTCTGCTGACACGTGTACTACGCATATACTAGGCGTGCGCACGTGTCCCACAGCATGCCTTCTATCCCATCCATCTTCCAGATCTAGAAGATTGCAGTGCACCGATGCCAGATCTAAATCACTGTGAGCCGTCACGAGTGGGTCAGCACTTGACACCCTTTGTACTCTATTAGAGTGGTTCATTTCTAATGGAATCTGTGCATTGGAATTTACAAAGGAGTACTTTCGCCCTGCTGGTTGGTCCGTGGGGCCCCTCTGCTCGGCTGTCTGGTTCACTGTTAGTGTGCATAGCTGCGGCCTGGGGACCGCAAGGCATCTGCTGTTATTGTGATCACAGGCCGGGCTAGAGACCACATGCGGCGGTGGAAGGGATTCATTAAAGGAAAGAAAGATGGTCATCTGTTTCTTCTCCATTTTTCTGGTTGTAATTAAATATGCAACCGTAGTCGGACTGGTGTCCTTCATGCTTGCTGTGAAGGGTAGCTGACCCCCTCGAGAACTGCTCAGCTGTTGCACTGCTTTAATTAAACACTCCATGCCAGTAAAAATACTTGGTTACTGATGGTTTGCAGAGACACTGGAGGGTTGCATACATTGTAGTGAAGACAAGTTAACAAATACAGTACAGTAGATAGGTAGTGTGTTTTGTGCTGACTAAATGAACTTTTTTCACAACAATATAACATGCTATCAGCTTGTGATAACATTGTATGGCCCCTCCCCTTTACCCAATCACCTCCCTCACCTGTTTCCCGTTCCCCAGTCATTTGTTTGTCTACGCCGTAAGCCATGTTGTGCCTAGCTCCCATATTGTGCCTAGCTACCTTGTTCATAGTTCTAGTGTACTGTGTATTATTGGCTCCATTAAAACTCCTTGATCTCAGAACTGGTTCTGCCCGTGTCTGCACCTGGGTCCTAACCAGTGGGGATGACAATATCATCCCCACTGGTTACAAATTAGTTTTCTTTGTTTTGTTGGCTAGAAATAGGCCATCATGTAATAAACTGCCCATTAGCTTGCAATAAGCCGGTAACCCCTGGTAATGATTCTTCAAAAATGGTACCAATAGGCCTGACTAGAGCGTGAGAATGACGATCATAATGAAATGATGAAGACTGAGCTGTAGTTCCCTGAAACGGAACAGGCTATCATCAAAGGCTATTGTCAGCTGCATAGAATTTGACAGTAATAACCTTTGTGGGGGGACACTTTAATGCTCGCTTGTCAAAAGGCTTTCCCAATGCGCCTCACATATAACCTGGCCCCACCGGGACACTTGTTTATAAAGAGAGGGGGAGAAAAGACCGATCGGCGGTGGAGATGCTAGGAGAAGGACAGAGGGCGCAAAAGCGAGACAACACAAGAAAAAGCAAGATAAAACAGACAACAGAGGCCTAGCAGGATGGAGATGATGGAGCGGGTGAGAAAGACGAAGCGAGGAGCACGTACAACAGAGGGCCATCGTGAAAATAAATGCAGGTCCTTTAGGAAGTGGCGCAACTTAAGTGAACAAAATAATAAGACCTGCCTTGTTTTACGCCGTTGCCGAGTGCAGTGATGGATCCAATCCAGCTGTTGCTTTTATTAGCTCTGATCATCCATTGCCATTGGCAGGATATTCCTACATGGCTTTAAGGTTCAGAGGGAAGGACACGCTTCAATTTCATCAGACATTTATTTCCGTCTGTCAAGTTTGATTTATCCCCAAATATTGTGGGTAAACCATGATGTGTCTGCTCGTCAAAAGAACTGGACCTTTCCAGCCTCTGGCTTCTTTCAAAGGCATCCGAGAGACCTTTTGGCGTAGACCTTATTTTCTCATCTTTTCCAGCCATAACGTTTCTGACCAAAGTCCCATAAAAAAAATGGTTATCTGCGCTTCACCAGTACACCCTTAAGTTGTTTCTTGTTGTGCAGGCATGCGCACATAATATTACATTGTATAGGCTTGTACTGTAATGGACACATGACAGTGCAAGTGAAACGAGGAAGTGGAAAGCTGGCAAATGTTGCATCGAATTTGAGAAAATACAGTCAGTGTGTGTTTTGGGTTATTTAGACATGTTTATGTGTAAACTGCTTTAAGGGAAGATAGTCGAGTAATCAGCCAAAACTCATTTCCTTCCTTACTGAACATCAAGTTGTGTAAAATGGAGAGCAAACACAGCATTGGTGATAATGGGTCAAGACCACAAACAAGCGCTGCATTTCTCTTATCTTTTCAAGACTTTTTACCTTTGTCATGTTTTCCAAATGCCATCAAAATAATAGCTTCAGCATCAATGTCTGAGTTATAGGGGAAGAATGACAGGGCAGTGTTTGACTTCCAGCAAATGTGTTCTTAAAGATGACGGTTGAGGATACTGTAGAGCTGCTTTGATCCTCCACCTGCTGTGGCGCCTTTGAAGACTGCCACTGAAAAAACAAGAATAAAATGAACTTCTGACCACAGAGAGGTTATGCCATGGGTCACAAACCAGAATCATTTGAGGAATTGTTACAGATGCAAGCTTCCTAGCTGCCATGGAATTTGATGAATCGTTATATTTAATATTTGGCACAAGATAAATTGCACTAATTGGGAAAAAGCTAAAATAGTATTGAAATGAATTCATTATCATTGATTTAGCTCTTGCACTTTGTGAAAAGTTAAACAGTTATGAAGTGTAAAGCGGATTAATTTACCACTCGTCTTTACGCTTTATTTAAGGCTCATTTTGTGTGAGTGCAATGGCATGAAATGGTATTAAAAATGAAGAATGAGATAGCACCAAAACTTACATTTTCATCCCATTATTTTAATGTTTTCTTTTACTTGCCTTACTTTTTTTCCATCCATCCAATAGAAACTAAATCATAACAGCATCACTAAGATAAAATTAAAAATAAATGGTTGAAGAATACATTTCTTCTTGACACTTCTTCCTTTATGATCTATCTTTATTTATTTATTTATTTATGGTTCCAGCCTTCCTCTGTTGTCCCCGTTTTTACCATCTCAACGCTATGAATTGTGGAATCATTCAAGTGTGCAAGAATGCAGAATTACAGAAAGTGTTCATTGGGGCTCAAAAAATCTGCAAGAGAGCCTTCATGCACCTGGGGATTGTCCAGACGGACAGCCCTAAGCCCTCATGGAAATACCTCGAATGCGATGTCAAACTCTGCGAGTGTGGACATTGAGTTTGGGCCAGAGAAACATATCCAGGAATATAGCTTACTTGCCCCGCCCCAAATGCCAACAACAACACAGAGACACCACTGACCCATTTCCCCTTTTTCTCCTGAACAGATGGAGCCGTGGGTTAGCATGTAGAGGACAATCTGGGACTATGTGTGTGACGGGCTATGGTCTCTCTCTATCTCTCTGTCTGTCTGCCCACCTGGCAAGTGCTCCCGTGCCCCCTCGTTGCCCCCCTGTCCCACTCTCGAGCGATTACTTCTCTAATCCATATTTAATGGCTTCAGCACCGCACCCGCGCGATAGACAGTACGGACACATGCAGGAGGAGTCAACGTCTCAGGGTGGAGTTAAGAGAAAAAAGTTGACTCCTATTGGGCTGTCCCTCTCCCGCTGCTGTTCAAGGATATCTAGACAATTTGGACCTAATTTTCCCATCTTTTTTGAACAAATCAATCAATTAAATAATTCCACTTATGCCTGGAACACACTATAAAGCTTTATGATTTAGCCGTGCTGTGATCTGATCCGGTTCGATTTTGAAGAGAGCCACACATTTAATAGAGTAGGTTTGCTCGTGTTTAGTCTGGGCAAGTTGTATTATTTCTTTTTTTAGTTAAGAGAAAGTTTAGTCCTATTGGGCTGTCCCTCTCTCGCTGCTGCGTAGGCCTTCCGTATAGCCTACGCAGTAGGGGAAGAGGGGTGCATGGGTGGGGGGTCGGAGGAGAGAATTATGAGTTTGTCAAAGATGATGCCTTCACGGGCTGCATGTGCATCCTGTGGCTTTGCAAGTGTGTGTGTGTGTGTGTGTGTGTGTGTGTGTGTGTGTGTGTGTGTGTGTGTGTGTGTGTGTGTGTGTGGGTGTGTG
>JAOEHI010042387.1:2963-18049 GCA_025447815.1 Percopsis transmontana
GCAAACATAAACACAAATATATGCACACAAACACACAGACCAAAACACACACAGAGCAACACACAAACACACAAAGTGTCACCAACCACAGAGAGTGTGACACTAACAGGCAATGAGCAAGACATCTCTGGGAGCAGAGGAGAACACCAATTACCCCCCCCCCCCCCCGGCTGGCGACAGTAGCGAACGACAGGGCCTATAAGTCTCCACAACCCCTGGAACTGCTCCTATCTCTAGCGTAACAGCTGAGCCCAGCTCTGCCAAAACCTGCCAACATCACACACGGTGAGGAGAGGCGAGTAAGAGAGTCGCTGAGGGAGAGAGAGATCACACAGACAGAGAGAGAGAGAGAGAGAGAGTGAGAGTGAGAGTGAGAGTGAGAGAGAGAGAGAGAGAGAAAGAGGGACACATGAGGGTATATAGTGACAGACAATAAGTGAACAGATTCAAGGGAAAGATTTGTTGGAATTTCTCTACCTTGTAACAGACCGCCTTTTTCTCAGTGACCTGGAAGTATCGACAAAGGGGTGAAGGGTAAACTTTCTTCCTGTGTAGTCTATAAACTGGGGAAACCTTAACTCACACAACCTTTAAACCTGCTGGAAATGTGTTACTTGGCTGATTAAACAGCTTCTCGTCTTAAAGTTAGACAAAGTTTTGATGAAAGAATTGCATTTATACAAAAGAGACTAATAAAGGATGACATATACACGACCAGTACATATAACACAGAACTGTAACATGGCCCTGGTTTGCTCATGCGTGAATGGTATAAAAAAGCCAGTAATGCAACTGAATATGCAGACATGCGAGAATGCTAACCGCAAGCCCCCACCACCCACCCGACACACACACGGGTAGAAATACCTAGTGGGTCCCCATACATACATCCTATCTCAGACACACACACACCCTCTGGGTATTTATATATTACCAGTTGGTGCTAATATGCCTGTGTATCTCAATAAGCAGCAACAGCCTGTTCTCTGATGATGAGAGAAACACACACACACACACACACACACACACACACTAAACCCTGGGAATGTAAACGTGCACACAGTAAACACTGAGAAGGATTGAGAAACGGTCAGGCCATTAGAGGAAATTGATGCTGAACTATAGAGTTAGCTGTCCGTCTGTTTGCCAGATTGTTTGTCATGCTAAACCTAAAGCTGTTCCCACAATTGTTTACAGTTCCAGCATGCTCTTCCCTATTGGCTAGATGCAGGTGGCAGCAGTCTTAGTGTGACATTGATGATTTATTATCCCCCTTTGCGCAGTTGCGCAGCAGTTGTGATTAAGGGCTATGTGTATATTGAACTATATTGAGTGTCATGTATGGAGGCATGTATGTCACCCCTGTCCTACCTGCTATTGCGTTTCATACTGGAAACTATATTCTCACTGTACTATCCATCACAGGCAAACCCAATGTTAGGCTGTCGGTTTCACTGGGGCTTGGGAAGAACAATTCCAATACTAATAGCAATGAAATCTTATATTTTACAATAAAATATATCCTATGCAGCTTTACGGTTAAATAAGAGGGTTTGTGACCTTGAGACATTTGTCTTGAATCCCCGGCACTGCTAGCGAAAAGCACGTGGACTCCCACAAAGTACTAGCACAAAGCCCACAGGCTACTGTAGAGAGAGTGAAGCAGCACATTTAGAATGCTGCAAGCACTGTTTGCAGCATCACCCGTACAGGAGAGCAGATGAAAGCCTTGCTTTTGTTCTGTTACCAGTGTCAACTCCCCTCCCGCCTTTTCCAACACATCCACTTGTGTTGTGTGTGTGTGTGTGTGTGTGTGTGCACCCATGCTGATTACAGAACTGTCTGTGTTCGTGTAGGTCTCAGATCTCCATCTCTGATTTATGGACAGCCCACTGCTGTATAAAGTGCACAACTGCTGGAGACACATTGTACGGCAGTATTTGGAAATACATAGAAATGCAGTTTACATTTTATAACCATCGTCACATTTATGTAGATTTCAAACCCTGCATTAACATGCAGTAATGGAGATGGCGTTAACTGTTACTTGTGTTCACTATATTCAATTCAAATGTTGCCCTTGTGAGTTATCATTTAGATAGATTGAATATACGAGTATGTATTCTGTTCTTTCCTGGAACTCAAATATCATGATGCGTATATGAATCTGAAGTGTGAACAGGTCTAAAAAATTGTGTGATGTGATATTTTGCGCCCGCCACCCACCCCTAACACACCCACCCCTAACACACCCACCCACCCACCCACCCACACACACACACACACACACACACACACAGAGTAACATGGCCGTTTACCTGGTTCATAGATGCAGTGACAGGACGTCTGTGTGACTGGCTGTCAGCGCTGATGTGACCCAACAGAGGCGAGCAGGGAGTATAGATTGATGGGGGACAGGCCACGTGTCATGGCAACCAATGTGACGGGTGAGCAGTGTGAGGAGTGGGCTGCAGGTGACAAAGTTACACCTGGAGGTGGGATCATTAGGTTATGTATCTGTGTGTACAGTAGTGTATCACATAGTGGTAAGCCCTGTTCTGGACCAGGGCTGTGGTCACATACAGTACTGTGTGTGTGTGTGTGTGTGTGTGTGTGTGTGCCAGGAATAGGGAGAAAGCCACGTAAAACACGCCTATACACACGCACAGACACAATGACAATGAGGAAGAAAAAAAACACCAGAAAAAAAACAGAGGGCCATTTCGGGCTCATTCCACCCATTAAGGTGAAATCTCCAACACACAAACACAGAAGCCACAGACCACACAACAGATCATTTACACCAAACCACAACCTCAATCTTAATGGAAGCTCTGGAATGGAGCAGAGACACTCAACACATCCCACAGGAAGCTCCTGCCAACCGTGAGTGTCTTTGTCTCTATCGTGATAAACCAAGTCCTACTAACGGTAGACTCATCGATTGCATTATGTGGGGGAGCCGACAGGCCAGGGGAGAGCAAACGCAGATTAAAGGACCATTTCTGCCATTTCTGACCTTATTTTCATTCCCCAACGTGAGTGCACTTCCTCATCGTCCACGCCGAAAACGACGTATTCATGAAATGAGAAGACAGACTGCGTTTCCTAATGCCGTCTCTCCTTCTCTCTCCACTCTCTCTTTCCCTCCCGCTGTCGTCGTTATCCGGCTCTCCAGGGGCCCTCTCATAACACAGTCTCGGTTTTCCCCTGTCCTTCTTTATTCTCTCCTCCTACCCCTTCCCCCCATCTCTCCATCTATCTGTCCCTCCATCCCAAGGCTGTTCTGGGCAGCAGGGAGGTTTAGGTTTCAGGCCGCTGGCATCAGAGTGACATCACTGCTGTGCCCTACCAGATCTGGTTTGCCAAGGATTGTACAGTGGTAGAGAGAGGGGGAGAGAGGGAGAGGGAGAGAAGGAAAGAGAGAGAGAGGGAGAGGGAGAGAGAGAGAGAGGGAGAGGGAGAGAAGGAAAGAGAGAGAGAGGGAGAGGGAGAGAAGGAAAGAGATAGAGAGATAAAGGGAGAGAAGGAGAGCGAGAGAGAGAGGGAGAGAGAGGGAGAGAAGGAGAGAGAGCAGAAGGGAGAAATGATACTGGCTCTGGCAGAATGATTGTGTGTCAGACTATAACACACGCACGCACGCACACACACACACACACACACACACACACACACACTATGTGTTTGTGAGGGCAGTGCCAGTCCCAGGGAGTGCAGAGGTCCCAAAACTGACATCTGCATCCAGACAACCTGTCGGCCCCGCCCACTTCTGAGTCACCTTGATGAGAGATGGATCGCATATCATGTCCCCATCGGAACTCACACACTAGAAACCTAGTGTCACCCTCCTCCAGAAACTCCTGAGAGAGCTGAGAGAGCCAGACTTTATTTAAACCTTCATTCAAAGAGTAAACATTGCCTGAATGCTAATGATAAACCTGCTAATGCTCACATCCATTGCTCCCTTACAGTATCAGCCATCATTCTAATGTTGTTCCCTACTCTGTGTATGTTGACTTTCAAATAGGGTTATGCATCTTTTCTACCTCTGCTAATTAAAAGCTGAAATCACGTAAACAATCTCTAAAAGACGCCAGTGGCTCCTTACTGGCCTGGCAACATGTCTAGGTAGATGTATGCACCCCCATACCAGTAGTTACTTACTCGCTGCAATTCTCATATTACCATATAGTAGCTGTGTATTATCTGCTGTGGCATCTTATTTGTCCCCCATCTGAGACTACTGTCTTTGCTGCAACAACCCAGCTTCCCCTGGGGAATAGAGTGTCTTAGATAGGCCCATTAGCCGGTGACAATAGCTCTAGGACATGTTATAAAGACCACAATATGAATATGCAGAGCTATAATGACTTTGTGCTGTAAACAAACCTCATATAAGGACTATAAAGTCCAACCACTACAATGACAATAAGGTCATTTAGCAGACGCTTTTATCCAAAGCGACTTACAATCACATGGTGCTATTACACCATGCAGATAGGGGTTAGGCATCTTGCTCAAGGATGCTTACAGGTAGGCCAACTCTGGGGCTCGAACCCACGACCTTTCTGTCCGGGAGTCCCAACTCCTAGACCACTAGACTGTCCTGCCCCCACATAGTGATGGTGAACAGGTAACGGTGACATAATTCCGGCAGGACAGCAGCCACCTGCCTAAACAGCACAACGCAACCACAACGCCCCGGCTTTGTTGTTTGACTTTGTTGTGTGGCGAAGCGGGCGCGGCGGGAGGGGTGGCACCGAGCGGCTCTGATTAAAAACCTGCAGGGGTCCACAAAGCGCTATTGTTTATCGGCTGCCTTATGGCATCTCTCACACACCTGGGCCCTCGGTGTAATCAGCGCAAAGATGATGAAGGCGCTGAAGGCACGCGCAGAGAAGAGGTGCCCCACACGTGCACACGCGCACGTGCGCACGTGCACACGCGCGCACACACACACACGACAAAGAGGACAAAATGAGACAGGCTAAAAATACATTCCAATACAGATAGAGTGTGTGTTTCCTAGCAGCCAGGGACATACTGTACAGTACTGTGGTTGAGACACATATGTACAGTGGGATACAGTATACCCAGTATAGGCCAGGGTAGGAAGTGAATCCTAGGGAAATGTTAATTGGATGGACACTGGATGCCTCTGATAGAGTCACGCTGCACCAATTAAAGGAGGAGGGACACCGTGTGGATGTACAGATCTCATTACTCAGGTCAAATCTTCTCTCGGAGGATGAGAAGATTAATGGCAGCCCTCCTATAGCACCTATACTGTACTGTTTGTGCGCCATACAAAACCTTTAAATGCTTGCATAAAGCTACAGGGAGAATTCAACATGGAGAGCCGTATACTGTTAGCTTTGGGGAAGCCTTAGAATGGAGATTAGCAACCCTTCTGCCAACTTGTTTAACAACCAGTGTTGGGGTTGTTACTCCAAAAAAGAAATGTATAAGACATTACTCGTTACTATAAAAAAAGTAATGCATTACTTTACTTATTTATTTATAAATTGTATCCTATAGCAAAAAATCCTACTGTATGCAGCCTTAAGGTTACGTGACCTTGTTCTATTAACCATGAGAGTTCTGTAGGTGAATATGTCTATTTTATTTCAGATGAACATAGACAATGCACCTTAAGCAATGTAAGTTGAATAGCAAATCACTTTCAACCATCATGAAAGGCCGTAATTTCCATTTTCAAGTGGTTGACATCTTTGCGGTCATAACTCGAGTTCTCCTTGAAAGCAGAATGCTATGAATTACACTTATTTCTCTCTAACCAGGGCTCTGACTGACTTTCAGGACACACACACACACACACACACACATTTAAATTTCAAAGACTCTCACCCAGGGCTGGAGGGGAGGGGGTTGAAGGAGGTGAGGAAAAGCAGGGGGTGGAAGGAAGATGAAGGGGGGGAAGGAAGCGATCGGATGAACTGAAGAACAAAGGGAAGAGTTGAAAGCGAAGGCTGGAGAGGGGAAGATATTCTTTAAAATGTGCTAGCTTGTACCATTTTCCTTGTTACAGCCTTTCTCTGAGATACAAATAAAGCATTGTGCTGATAACTGCATCTTACTTGGCAGTGAAAAAAGACTGGCCTGTTCATCTCTCTCAATCTCTCTCTCTGTATTCTGTCCTTTCTTTCTGTCCAGCTGAATCGCTGGTTGACATCTGGGCACTGTGCGGCCTCCTGAAAAATCGACAGAAATCATGGACAATTCTTCGCTGAGGGAGAAAACATCCTTCTCTTCAGACTGAAGGACTATCTCCCCACCTAGGCCATTTGTTTGTCTGAGAGGCTGTGACAGGCTGCAATTCAACTTTAAAACAAGCCTTTGCTGTTCCGCCTGTTGCAACAAACAACAGCTAACATGGTAGTATTCCTTTCATACGTGGGTCTTAAATGCTATCAGGAATATACCAGTCTTTTGCCTCAGTCTCCTAAAGTCCTCATTGACTTCTGGAGGTTGACTTTGACCTCCTCTGTCCCGTACTGAGGCAGATCTGTTATAAACAGAATGGAGATGATGGGAGGAGGGATTAAGACCTTGGTGTCATTCCTATTACAACTTATACGTCTTATCCGAGCCCCACACTGCTGAACCACAGAGCCGCTGGCAATGGTTTCAGACTGAGGGTTAACTGACTATAGTTTTTACAGTGAGAAATGTGTACATTTGTACATTTTAATTCCATGGAGAATGTTTATTAGCATAAAAAGATGCTCTATCATTAATTTACTTTATGGTATTCAATATACATCTTCATTCCTTTTGTATTCATGTATTTTCTAAATAAAATGTTACATTCGACATATATTCTTTGCTACTATGATGCCCTATGCCCAAGGGACCAATGAAGTTGATGTAACGTAGATATAAATATCCCTCTGCTGCTGTTGGATAGGTTTAGCAACGGGACTGCATTTGATATTGAAGGTTGCTTTAGTTCTACATGTATGTACACATCTGCATATGGATCTACTGTCTGCTTGCATGTCTATCAGTGTGCGCTAGTCAACTAGCATGTGTTGTTGTTACCAAATGTGAAAATTGTGGGAAACTGCCAAAAATACTGTGTGTACGCAGATGTGCATATCTCTGTGTGTGTGTGTATGGGTGTGGGTATATGGCTGCCATGCTGTGTATGCATGCCATCTGACAGATTGAGGGTGCTGGGCTGAGACCTTCCCCTGTTGCTTGTGCAGATATTGAGCGATGCTCCAAGTCCAGTCCGGACGACCACAGTCAACAAAGACAGAGGAGCATTCTCTGTCTAGCCCTCTTTGTTAGCTTGTTTGTTTGCCCTTATTTGTCCCCGCACAAGAGACAACTGGAATCAAATAGATGTCTCCTGCCTGAAAAGCTTCGCTTCCCCACATTAAATTGCCCCTGTGTGACAGAGAGAAAGAGGGGCAATTTGCAGCCACTTTCAACACTTCATCTCACCATGGGAGCTGCTAAGCAGCTGAGATTTCACAGAGGAAACATAATTTTTTGTAAAAGAAAACATGTTATGGGCGATATTGGAAGGAAACAACTTATTTCTCATTGTCAGCTTTGCTGTCGCCGCCAGCTGTTGTTGACGGCGACAGGTTTAACATTTTGTTCACTGATCACCAGGGATAATTCCCTGATTAGGCACATTTCTGCCTGTACAGTTTAATAGGTTTCTTGAAATGTGTCCTTCATCTCGCTGTTCATATTCTGTGGTGTATATTTCAAACACAAACAAAAACAGTGAGCTGGGGTAGAAATTTGGGTTTCTGGAGGTTGGTATAGTTATATTAATGCAATGTCAATTGCGCTGGTGCATGTATTATATCTGTGTGCTATTATATTCAGGTTATTGAGTTCCTTTATGTTTGAGTTCTTGTGCTGCGGGGGTAAGCAGGTGTAAAAAAAACACAGCGACAAAAGTGCAGGTTCAAAATCCCGTTCATTCAGGTCGCCGCTTGTCATTCACCTCTTTCATCTCCCTCTCCACTCATCTCTTTCTAATAACACAGAAATTTCATAGACGGGAATTTTAAAAGGCCCCGAAGATGTGCACAGTACAAAGGCATTAAGGCTGATGAGAACAGAACGAGCGCAGGCCTCTCTCCATCTCTGCCAAACACAGTGTCGGCTAGAAGCTGAGAACCAGGGGGAATTCCAAGACTCCGGCCAACTCCACAGTAAACAGGCTGAACCAGGGACCTCCGGAGAAGGGAGGGAATCATTAATGCGTCAAAGGTTGTCAAAAAACTAAAGTCTTAAACTGTAAACACAGCAGATGGCCGCATCCCTTCCTTAGACGGCTGATTGAGCCGGGCTGACACAGTATGAGCCCCTACTGGGCTTGTTTGTCAGTGAGATGGGATAATGGGTAAACTAGCTGGACGGATTAGAAGATTAGGCCTGGCAGCACCACTGACAACGAGGTTGATGATTTACAGACACCAGAAACATTTCAACCAAGCTATCGCAGAAATATTCATATGCATGATCGTCTCTATAAAACCAAAACAGCAAAACATCTGGAGGAGGGATGGAAACTTCTGGTTATTTTGTAGTCGAGTCTTTGAAGATTTGTACATAACAACAGAAGAACGTGTACTTAGAAAATTAAAACATTCTGCAACATATCTCAAGTCAATAAATATCTCTACACTGCACCATTTAAATAAACAGGGCTGGGCTTCCATTTTTTTTTTTAAATATATCAGTGACATTATTAGGTGGCTGCTTAAAAGAATTAAACATTAGCCTACAAAAAAGTTCTCACTTCAATTGTATTATGTAAGATTACTGAAACCCAAAAGCAACCATTAAAAAAAAAGGAAGCTATAGGCAATCTTTTAACATTAGTAAGATTTTTCAGATTTTTCAGATTCAGAATAGGAATTGGGGGTTACATAATGAGTACTTGAGAACTCCATTAGTGTCAGATACTACATGTAACCGTTGAGAAAGGTTTGTTTACCCGAAGATCTTCGAAAAACAAGCAAAACCCCAAAATAGTATCTTCGTCAAACAACATTCACACTCTGTAATGTAAAGGAGGCCTATCTAAAGGAGGCCTATCTATTTCCTAGTAACAACAAAGCCAGCAGACACACGCAAACACACACAGACACACACTACCCAAAACACAAGACACACAATTAAAGGGCGGGGCTCAGGAATGTGGTTGTCAGGGTGATCCTGTTGCCCACGGTTCAATTCCAGGTCAGTGACGCCAAAACGACACATTGATAGAAAGAAGAGAACGAGAGAAAGGGAAAGGGAAAGAAAAAGAGGGATTTAATCTGGCTCTATTCGTGTCCGTCTGTCTTTCTTTCGCTCGCCACTGTAATCAGAGAGGGGCGAGCGAGGTAAGCCGTCTCTGCACGGGGGGGAGAGAGAAAGAGAAGACGATAGTTGTGACAGGGGGAGTGAGGATGGCCGTGCTGTCCGTCATGGCCGCGTGTAGCCCTGCTCCTTAACAGATTAGGCTGCGAGAGCGGGGACCATCCAGGGCATCAGTTTGGAGACGAGCGGTGTGTGCATGTGTGTATGTGTGTGTGCATGGCTGTGTGTGTGTGTGTGTGTGAGTTTCACTTGTCATTTTAGCGTTGACAGTTCCATAGCCATGTTGTATCACCTTTTACTTAGAAGTTTATGTACAGTATATATATATATGTATATAGCAGTGTGTTTTCTAATACACATTCACATAAGTTACAATTACAAAGTTACAATGGTCAATTAGTAGAAATTTTTATCCAAAGCGACTGGATTTACAGAAATATGAAAAGCATGCAACAGTCAATGTCAGGTAAATCTCTAAAGTACTGAGGGGACTGGAGAGGAGAAAAACTCAGCTAACAAGCTGAGCCAACCAGCTGTCAGCTGTCACAAAAACAGTTTCTCCATTAGAGATTTTTCGTGCCACCACAGAAATGGCCGTCGCTGTTGCATCACTGATGATGGAAAAAAAACACTGAGCAGAAACATAACTTCTAGCTGAAACTATTCCCAACACCTTCAGTACGTTGGAGCAAGAGGTCCGAAGCTTACAATGTGTCTACTGCGATCTACTGTACATACACTAAAACTTTAAACGATTCCATACACAGCAGCCATTTAGACTCGCAGTTATTTTGTTTAAACATTATTTTTCGCTAGCAGGATATCGTTAGAGATGCTGTTAGAGAATCACCTCTCCAACAGATTAACGGGGCCGAATAATAAACAAGGGAGTAGAAAACTTGAAAAAACTAAGTTACAGCCATTGGAAAAATTAAGAGACCAATGCACATTATTTTAAATATAATATGATATAATTATATTCAATTAGATTTATATTTAATATATATTCATATTTATATATTTTATCAATTATTTTAATTATATTTTTAAAAATATGCAGTGGGCTCGTAATTTTTTCTATGTCTGTATTTCCAGCCCTCAATTACACCTACTGATATCAGGATGAAATAATAAGATGTACAATATTCTGCTTAATGGGGCTTTAAAAGAAGTAAACAAATATGAAAATGAATTGAGCAATAATTTACTTTTGAAACAAAAGCAGAATAAGACCGATCACTTCCCAACCATTGAAACAAATTGGTTTGCATTATAATCATGAGGTAGCTTATTTGCCTGATGGTGGGAATCAAATCGCTCTTCCGGTCTTCATACTCATAGCCACCTCCTATATATTCTAAACCGGGTGTGTTCGTGCTACATGCTGCCGCACACAGGAAGTAACTGTTGAATGCAGCACCTCGCAGTCTTTGTTGTGACTGGCAATGAGACAAAAGCTGAGAGGCCTTCAGAAATGGACCATTCATGTAATATGCATGGGCACTCTTTTTATTTTATTCTTTCAGCACGAGCTCGTACGTGCGCGACTAGTGTTTTCCCAGGCTTTGGTGAGAGGCTGAGTGAAGAGGAAGGGAAAGGAATGAAGGACATCACTTCTGCGTTCCTCCTACAGCGGCTGGGAGCTGAAGGACTCAACCGGCAAACAGCGTTAAGATTAGAAAAATAGATTAAAAGCGCAATGCACTCTCTATCTACTCTATGTCTATACATACTGTACCTCTATGTCAATTTGGCTTATGCCGGCTGACATTTCTCTCCCGACCATGAAATTTGACACACACACACACACACACACACACACACACACACACACACACACACACACACACACACACACACACACACAGAGTATTTACTGTCATACTTTACTATCTTCCTACCAAGACACACTTGTAAGAAAGGGGAGCCAGAGAGTTTACCATCTAGTGTTCAGAAGGTTTTAAAGTGATTACATCTGGTTCTTTCTTTACCCTTCCACAATTTATTTATACACAGCGGAAAAGGAAGAGAGACAGAATAGGGGAGACAAAGAGAGAAAGCTTAAAAATATTTCTTTCTGAGTTAGAGTCAATGAGAGGCCATATTTTGGTAATCAATGCTGTAAAGGATGTGGAAGGATCTGGAAGAAGAAGATATTTGGAGTACACTGGCACTCTTACTTATTCACATTTCTATGTGAAGATGGATATCAAAGTACAGGCACTCTTTCAAAGGGCAAGATGAAAGATGGATAAAAGCTTTTATCAGTAGCTGGATCGGAGATGTTCCTGTCAACAAGAAGCCAATAAGACCTCTTATGAAAAAAGATCTAATGGCCACTATAAAAGCCCTGTCTTAGATACAGTCCGGCTCTAAATGACTGGAGGACCAATTAGTCATTTGGATTGCTCTATGGTTGTTTTCATAATTAAGAATACACAAACACACACACACAAGCTTTGATTCATTTGATCTTTATACACTCATGATGTGCACATCTGGTCAGATGTGGACATCATGAGATCATATAAAATTGAGAATTGAGAGTAAGACCGGACCAGGCATTAATTAGGTGGAGGTTAAGTGTCCAAATCTGATTGGACTGCAGAAGGCACGACAATACAGAAGGCTAAATACCTAACTTGAAAATATGATTTACCATTGTGGAGGTGTGGGTGTGGTTTAGTGCCGTCTGTGAGTGGACGAGAGAGTGTCGCGGGACTCTTGGGTATTGGGAACAGGTGTAGGTAATTGTGTTAATCCCCTGTCTCCATATAAGCAGGCAAGGAGAGCAGAGCGAGAGAGAGAGACAGGAACACAGAAGGGGACCCGAGACACGTCTGCCTTGTGATCATTCTGTGCCCTTATTGAATAAATCATGTCAGACACTGTCGGAGTTAACAGAACCTGCCGGTGTCGCCGTGGTTATTTGTCACAACTGACTTTTAACTGTTAACTATTTATGTTTGTTTGTCTCAAGATATAAAAATACAGATATACACATACAGTACAGTATACCATTATTATGTACTGGGTTCATCAGCTTATAGTGACAGTAGTGAGGTGTGGTTTGCTGTTGACACTTTATCATTGGCAATAGCAAACCCTGCCGCCCTACACACACGCACACATTTTTACATTGCCATGCACAACACACACTCTGAGGAGCACACACCTTATGTGCACGCCCTCACACTTATGGAGTGACGCCACACATCCTCACACACAATTAATGCCAGCCGTCGCAGAGCTGTGATTCACAGGTGAGAGAGGTCACGGGGTCAGCGTCGCACACTGCAACTAAACTAGGTTACGTTTAGTCAGCCTCAACCCACACACACACACACACACACACACACACACACACACACACACACAGGCATGCATACAAAATTAAAAAGTCAGACAGAAAAACACGATACAAACACATACACACAGGCGCACACAAACAGCCGTGCACAGAGAGAGAGAGAGACAGACAGACAGAGAGGACACACAGATGAAAAGCCGTAAGCCATGTTTTGAAGTAAATAAACAAGCCGTCTCTGACAAACCTTCTCTGAATTTCTACTCAACAAGGTCTGGGCTCTTTGCGAAATATTTTTCTGAGTTATTCAAGTGCCTGGAGTTACAGTAGTCGGCTTCTGATGAAATACACAGAAATACACACAGCTCAAACATCCAACTTTCAAAAGAAAACCTTCTAGTTAGCACCATCGATAGATTGACAGGTAAATGAATGGGGATTTAACATAAATATTCCCTACCACAGTTTGCCTTCAATGCAGACTTTTCAAAGTAGAACATTTATATACATGTATTTGTATATTTTCTGTAACTGAACTTTAACGTGCAAAAGTGGAGAAAACATTATTATTAAACATTATAAAGCCGTGGGTGTGTGAGCAGAAAGACCACAGGTTGTAGGCCTACCGATTGATTGGATGAGATGCCAGATGTTTATGGAGATGCCTTGGTACAAAACTGCTGTTATGACAGTTTGTGAAAAAATTAATTGACTGCCTTGCTGTTCTTGTTTGTCATTACATATTTATTTTGTAGTGAGTCATCAAATGTCTGCCACAGAAATAATGTTTTGTGAGACTACTAGTCAGGGATTTAAGGGGTTGTTGCAGCAGTTAGGATTAATTTATGGCACTAGCGTCTCTCTAAACTAAACATGTAGTGGCATTGACAAACCATTGACAAAGCAGAATACAGTAAGTGTGGAGAAATAACTATTTGTAATAATGTAATTTTAACTATTTAATTGTGTAAATAACTATTTAATAACTATTTGTAATTTGTAATTTTTTACCACACATTTGTCTAATTTCAATGATAAAACCTGAAAAACTTCAGCTTTAATGTCATCAAGGAGTTGATATGATTGGCTTAAAACTGGGCCTATACACTTTTTGCTTATGCTATAGTCCACGAGTCCCCCATCTTCCCCTCTAATAATTCTCTCTATGTCAACCATGTTTGTTCATCACAACCCAAGCTCTCTCTTTTCCCGCCAAAAATTCCACTGAGGTGAAAAATGCTAATGATGGCAGAAGAGATTTAACTAGCCTCTCCAGTCTCTACAATGAGTGGTGAAAACATGAAAATATGATAGAATTATTGGAGAATTCATAACAGTAATAGACTACTGCTGGAGTTCTGTTCCAGGCTGATATGGGAAAATATATTCATCTGTATCAGCGGACTGACAAGCGGCACAGGAACCATATGGACTTGGACAGTGACAGCGGTGCCGGAATGCCACAGCAGGTGTTTTGATCAAAGTGGAGTCCCTATTTTCATCACTTCGGAGGACATCTGCATAGCGGCTTTGCCCAGGGGAACGCTGACACAGCAGGCTTGACTTACTCAGCATCAGCACAATGAAATTGGATGTGTGTGTGTGTGTGTGTATATGAGTGTGTATATGTGTAACTATTTATGAGAACACACAGACACACTCCTGCAAGACTCGGGTAAAAAACAGTAAAGCAATCTTTCTCCCTCTGATTGGCTCTTGGATAATAAGGCAATGTTTTTGTGATGCTTTTTCACTGGAGTGATCTTCAAAGGAAAGAAAATGAATGGGTGGCTGGGGTTGGATGGAGCTCAGCCAGAGGCCAGTTAGAAACTTTTTTCAGACTAAAGTTTGTTAGAATAAAGTGGTAGTGTGAATAAAGTGGTTGTTGCAAGTATATCGAAACCTCCAAAAGCGTAGTGTATTTTCATATGTAATGTATACATACCTGAATAGAATTAGTGTTTTACCTCGAATCACCAATAAATCTCTCAGTTAAGAGAAAGTACATTTAGTGAGAAGGCGTACCACCATTGTGTTTGGTGTTATGTAAAGCACGCAATTTGACAAAAGCACACTCACACCTTTACATTGCTCTGCCTGCAGTTGCCAGATAATGAACACTTATCCTTTAACTGAGCAAACGATATAATGTCTCATAATGCTTTATAATACAATATTTTATAATAGAGTGTAAACATGCTACTAACAACAGTTAAATTATATTTTGTTTTCATCCAATTTGAAACATATTTTGTAATACAATTATTGATTTCACTTGCTTCTCTCTCTGAATGCATATCAGTACGTACATAGCCTTCATACAACAGCATACCAATTACTCATACCATAAATACCATTATTAGAAGAACCCTTTCCACACAAAAGCACAAACACTGTGACAAAATCAAGGTACACCTCCGAACTA
>JAOEHI010042398.1:4347-21647 GCA_025447815.1 Percopsis transmontana
GTGTGTAGTTATTGTCCTGAAGTGTGGTATTAAAAGTAATTTCGCCACCCGGTAACATAGCCCAGGGACATGTGTGGTGGGGACAAGTGTAAAATGAGATAAACATGAGACTCTATCTGGTCCATTACCTTAGTTTACATTATTATTTAAACTATGTAAAAAGTAACTCCACAAATAAAGCAATGTTAGCAGTCTTGTATAAATAATACGAAGCCTTTGTTTGGGCATATTACTGACGCACATTCTGACTTCTCTCTAAGATCTATGATGTATAGAATTAATAATGTTTCTTTAAACTGCATTGTCCTGACAGTAGTCATGAGAATGTCCTTCATTTACATCGACAATTCAATGGTAGGAATTCATACACAGGAATTTACACCTGAAGGATGTTCATAATAGTTTCAAGGAAAATGATTAATGACTTGAAAACAAATACATGTATTTAATACGAAAATAGGATGCTTTTCATTGCATTGATAGATTTCAGAAGAAGCTTGTGAATGATTTTAAGTAGCTGATGACGACTCGTTTCCCGGAAATCCTATTACTTTTTTCTATACTCCATTGAATTTGCTGTAATGGCACATTGAATGTCATTGAAAAGACACTAAGTGTGCTATGAATTGGCGTAATGTTCAGATGGATCAGTCAATTAGCCGTTGTATCTCACAGCATGCTATTTAAATTCACCAGAGTGGAGTCAAAATGGAAACACTTTGATCTCACTGCCACAGCCTACCTCGCTATTCCCTAACAAAGTAAGCAGACCACCTCCGCTGTGATCCACCATCCCAGCTCAAATCAAGTGGGAGAGAACGTAAGCCACCATTTTCTCCTCATCTAACCTGTATTTGATCCTAAGGGCGTAAAGACGATTTTGTGGGACCTTGACACAGGACATGGGAGTCGGACTCTTTTTATTTATTTATTTGTATTCAGATCTCAGATGTGTGGTTGTGAGAATCTTATATTGTGTAGGCTACATACAGTAGCCTACTGCATACTAATGTCATGCTAATGATATTGTAATGATTGTGTAGAATACATCATTCGCCAGTTGTTGAAGTTAGTTCACTTTAATCCTCTGCGGTAAAATGTAAATAAAAACTTTTTGCAAAGTTACAGCATTTTTACAGCACTCTGCCCCAGCAAAGTGTATTTTGAAGGGGCAGAATGTTTGAACATTTAATGCAGACAGAAAAGTAAGCTTTAGGCCTAATAAATATAAATATCGAATGTATAAATTATTTTAATTAAATAAATACAAATCAAATACAACCTAGGCTGTTCCGTATTTCCATTTTTAGCTATTATTATTTAATTTTTATCAGAATTATTATCTGTTAAAGTATCTATCAAAATTTGAAATTATCATATTTATTTGCATACAGGTGTTTGCATTCTTTTCTATTGCCTATTGGCTCAAGCTAAGATTCATGATATTCCAAAAATGCTGTGTTGTTTTCACCTTCTCAAGAGAAGCATTAATTCTTTTCACATCACTTCAATTTCTTCCTGTAGAAAGGAGACCCACCAGAATACTAAGAGCTTTGCCATGGGTGTGTACTGAGCCTGTTACAGTCAGTTAAGGGAACTGATCAATGTACCACAGATCCTAAATGGGTATTATGTGTAAATGTGTACAGTTCAATCAACTTCGTTGGGGTACAGTACCTTTATGTACCTCATAAATGCTAGTTTGGTAATTAAACTTTGGTACAACAAAGCCTGATTATCAGGGATCTGGCCTCACAGTCCAAAGTCATTGCTTAATTGTAAGAAGCAGGCGTATTTCAGCGTGTGGCCCTTTTTTGTAATAAAATGTAATTGGCAACACAGAATTCTATCAGCAAATAAGTGAAAAATAAATTTGCGAAATATAATTACAACAGATGGTCACCTGACTTGGGATGGGAGTGTTCCATACAATTTGGATAATTTTTATTTATTTTACACAGTTTTTCATGACAGATGAGGTGACAATATACTCTATAGACTCATATTTCGCTGGCTGCATAATAAATGGAAACATGCAGATCGAAATAGCTAACTAGACTGTAATAAGAAATGTTATGTGTTGCTCAGCAACATGTTATGAAATTCAAAGGAACTAATTTTGGTATACAATGACAAAAATATAAATTAGTTGTCTCCACTCAATTAGAGACAATAGATTTAGATTTATTTTCATAAATAAATAATCTTGTTAATCGAACTGTTGTATAAAAGCAATATCACACTCGAGGTCGTGCTGTTGTGGCAAATATACAGTAGTCACGACTGTGATAATCTGTGACCGAATCACAACCCAGGCGATATTGGGGGTTAATGACATAGTCATCAGACAAATTCTTCTAGAAAATAGATAGGTTATCAAAACACTTTGTGTGTCATTGAAATTATATAAACCGGTCCAAACATCATTACATACAGAAAAGGGATTCATAGAGATATAACTTTATTTATGTGCACTGGGATATAAAACCTTGATGTAATGATTGTTGTTGTCTGTTATGCTGTCACTGCTGTGTTGTGCTTTGTGTGATATTATTATAGAGTTAAAATGTCGAATTTCATGATGACAGTGAATAAAGGGTGGTCTATTTGGAAAAGGACTGCCTATTTTGACATATTTTCATGCCATGGTGCATTGCGAAGCTGACTTATGCTGAGTCTGAATACAATCTTTAAAAAAATCTGATATCTCATGCTGCATCCATAAATGTACAATTATTTCAGTCATTTAGTGGGTCAAGATACCATGCATCTTTTATTATTAAGTAAATAATATATACTATATTATTTAGTTAAAAAAATAAATTTTTGTTTAATTTCTTAATTTTTCAACACAATTCCATGGATGCCCAGTGTCTGTGCTCATGTAAAGAAGGGAAATGAGCTTTTAGTCCATTATATATGGCTTAACATTATCTCATTTAGTCAGTATTGGAAAATTAAAGAAGCATGTAGAATTTTCAGTGTTTGTTTGGATTAATGGCGCCTTGATGATCCAATGAGCACACATTCATTCATTTACTGCTTGCTATCAAAAGGAAGCTGAGGCATTCAGATGAATAGGTTTAGTCCCTGCGGTGCGTTCAGTGTGATAAAATAGAGAGAAGTGTGACAGAGCCATGGCCAGAGCTGAGTGTAGGCTAAGATAAAAGCCAACATCTGTGATGAAGATCAGGGATGAGGGAAAGCAATCAAAGCTGACTAAAGGTCATAAAGTAATGAGTCAGTTGGTGGACCTTCATCACTCATGAGACTCTGCTGAAATTGTTTGTATAACGTTTCATCCTGAGAGGACATATGCTTGCCATAAACGTGTTACAATAATTAACTTCAATACCTTACAGTATGTACCATATAGTAGGTAGACAAGGTTGCAGTTGCATTAACGATCTTGCATTTGTGCCATACAATCTTCAAAATGAGTAAATGCATATGCTTTACTTGAGCATACTTTATACTTTTTGAATTTGAAGGAATAATACCTTGACATGTCCCAATATCAGTTTAGCGAGTCATTGTGGAAAGTGACGAAAATTAAGTCAAAATGACTGCATCAAGGGTTTATCGTGTAAACAAGACCATCCATAATTTCTCACGAGTAAATCATGCTTTATTCATCAGAACTGCTGTCATGACCATGAACGACTGAAAGACTGGAAGCACTGATTGAAAAGTGTGTGTGGTCGTGTGTGTAACTTATAAGGGTTTCAAGACATTAGCAAGCAGAGTGGCTGCTATATTGCTATGTTAGAACTGAGCTAGCCTAAACCTTTCTAAACCCCTCTCTAAAAATCAAAACAGATTAAATATATATATATTTTAACATGTAATGACCCAGTTGCTAGAGTTTACCCATCTTCATTCCAGCTTTTGTCGTAAGTCCGATGACTGAGATGCTGGTTTGCATAAATGCAATGCTAACAGGCACCATCTGGTGGATGAGTCATTGCTTTGTCATGTTTGCCTGTATCCTTTCCAAAACGATGTTATATTTTAATATGTTGACATTTTCATAAAAATAAAGATTTAAAGCTGGGGTGACACTAAAGTTCCCGGGTTGTTATGTGATATATGGTTTTACTGTTTTATACATTTAAATACATTTATTTACAGGTTCACCACCAAATATTCCCTTGCATATCACAGTTTGTAAGGTCCTAGAGTATACTGCACGTCTGGTTGAATTGGAAATTCAATCTATATTTTGAACAGGTTGCAATCTAACATATATTTATTTTGATTTAACCTTTTTTTAACCAGGAAGGTCTCATTGAGACATGAGGTCTCATTTGTCTCATTCTAGTTTTTCCAGATGCCCAGTTGTCTGGTCAGTCACCCAGTCTGTCTAAAGGGAACTGAAAGAGCCTAGTTTGGAAATCTTAACATGTAATTTAGTAAACATTCCTTTCTGACAAAATATTGGTGTAAAACAAGCCATCAGGTTTGGCCCCAGGTGTGTCATAATTTCTGGATTGAAACCAATTGTCTCTCTGCCACTCCCACTCCTGTAGCCAATCAAGTTGGAGCAGTGCAGCCAACTGAAACAGAACATTAAGCTTGAAGGGAGAAAAGTCTGTCCAAAATGACAGGAAAATGAAATGATATGGGGCCTTTAAAGTGACCCTTCCCACATACTGTAGTTAAAGATACTGGACAAATGGAGGGATCAAAGATACCGTGGAAAGCCATCATAAGGTATCCCTCATTTCATAGTGTCATTTGAGGAAAGTCGCTTCAGGAAATGCGTCTAGCTGACTGATGTTTTATTTGTCTGTGTCTATGTATGCTGCAAATGATGCAGAATTGTGCAGCTCAGGCACGTCTGCAGCTGGTTACAACCTGGTCAACCCCGCAAGCTTGGTCTTGTCCCATTTTAAGAAGTCACCCCTAATCTTTGATGATGGTTGAGGCAAACTGCAATGCGTTTCCCACTGGCAGATTTCAGAGTCGTCCCCCATGCATAATATCCATGCAATTCTGCTTCTGACAGATATGTGTTGTAATCTCTTTGAAAATGAGTATTTGCAACATGTAAGAGCCTCAGAGCTGCAGCTTGAAGAGTGAGAGAGAAAATGACACTGGTTCAGAAAAAAATAATTTTCATGGCCCCTGCGCTTGCATTTTAATGTCTTCATATGTGCTTGATCATTTTAGAATTTGAAAGAGATCGCTATAGGTCATTATAGCAAAAAGCTTAAAGAAGCCATTATAATCTAAATGTTGTGTTTACAATGATTTTCAATACATTCATAAATGAACAGTCCCTATTTATCTAATCGTATTTGCTTGTTTGTGTAAATGTATACCATGGTGGATTTAAAAGAATATACCCACAGTCCCACAATGTCAACCATTCATTGTACCTGAGTGACATGAAGTAGGCCCACAAAATATATGCCTTAAACGTAGTCTTGTCCCATATACCCTTCTATATCTGGGGCTTTACACCATTTGAACTGCATTCTAAAGAATATTATATGCACAGTTTCAGCTTGTAGTTTAAACCGGTTGTCTTTTTGACCAAAACTTGCATTTCCTCAATGTATTTCTGTGAAACCACACTGAGAAAATAGCCCAGACACACAAACTGTAAATTTTTCCACGTGGAACAGTGTCCAGTGTCCAGTGTCAGCTTACTAAGATAGCCTCAATAACACAATAGCAGAGACAGTACTCCTATTGTCTCTTCTGTTATGTTAATGACCGAATAGAATTGATTGAATTGGTGAATTGTTTTAGCCTCTGACATCTGATAGATTCTTGCTCCATTTAAAGTGTCTAAAAACAATAAGACAATGTGTAAAATCAGATGTTTAATTTATATAATGTGTGTAATTTTAATTAATTGTCCTTCCAGAGCCATTTAAAACAATTACAGTTGACAAAAAATAAAAGTTACTGGCTTAGTGTCCATTTATGTTAGTCATTCATAAGGTGTGACCTTCATTATGGCTCTTTAAGGCAATTATTTTTATTGAATCAGACATTTAGTGAGCAGCATAAATGGTAAGCCAGTAATGTGACTAACAAATACTTAGCCATTTAAAGCCATGATGTGATGATGTTTACTTGTGTTAACAGTGCACTTTCTGTGGAGATTGCTGAAGTTCAACCTGGTTCAAACTAAGTGCACATCACTTTATGGTTACTGTGTTAAACGCTGCTTAACTCTGTCTCCTGCAAGGCCGCCAGTCTGACTGCCTTATGAAGCTGTTGTGAATGTATAATTTTCATCCATTAATATGTCATGAGCCAGAATAAACTCATCCATACCACTAAAAAATCAATATTTAATGTATATGTATTGATTGCAATGCAGACATTATATTTGGATATACAGGTATTTCGCCATTGCATTGTTTTTACTTGAACATAATATATAGACTCCGAAAAGACAGAAGACTTTCCCTTTGTTCATGAATAAAGTACCATATGGACAGGAACATGTTCAGCTCTGTTGCCTCAATAAATTGTTGTTGACACTGCCCTCTAGAGATGTGTGGTAGTGCATTAGTACTGCAGGCCTTAACGGAGAACGCATCCTCTCTATTCAGTCTGCTCTGGGGGGCTTTTGGTCTCAGATACTGCAATTATATGCTCTTATTGGATTTACTTTACATGTTTAGGACCTTTCACTTGTTCTTGGTGTTGCAGCATGTTCAATTTGGAACTGTTGTTTCACTGGCCTGGATATTTAAATATAGGGAATTATGAACACAAACCCCATTTGACCTATTCTAGAAAACAGATTTCTTTAGGATAGGCCTTACATATTGTTAGGTAACAGTCTGGATTAGCTACAACTGCTTATAGACAAATATTGTAATCCTGAAATATGTTGGCTTTGGTAGAATAAGTGGCTATGACTTAAATTATGACCTATTTGAAAAAGAAAAGTCATGCTATTGGCTGTCTTTCTGAATAGAATATTTCCTGGACTATGAAAAAGGACCTCTGGGAGCCATCATAAGAGGCTCAGAGTGCTATGAACAGCATTATAAAGTAAAGAGGAAAAGGAAATCTTAGGTTATTGATGATTAAAATGAAATACCCTAAGGCAACTGTCTTGGTGGTACTGACAATGCATGACAACCTCTCTCTTAAACACTACTTCTTTGGGCTGACCAATGAATGATATGCAAATAGCCTTTCAAGTAATATTTAATTCACTATGAATTGAACATTAAATAACTTGCGACTGATGTAAAACTATGTTGTCTCTGTAGAAGTATATTGTTTGCAGATGTATTGCAAATGAACCAGTATTAAGGATTTCTTAGCACTTCAGGTAAAAACTGTAATCTGATTACAGCATCGAAATGACTATCTTAAACAAACAAAACCACACACAGCATAACCCTGCTGTAGGCTCATGTGGGATTCATTCCGCTAATTTCCTAATTCATATTCTCATTCAGCAAAATAATAAACAATACGATTTAGTTTAATCTTGATAAGATTTAAGGGGTTGAGGGCTACATGTAAAGTTTTGTTGTTTCAACATTGTGTTACTATGTCTATATGGTTAAATTCATGGAACGTCACTGATCAATGTGTCTTTCTATTGTTAATTGGAGGCCAGCCTTGGCTGTGAATGTAGTGAAGTATGGTTATTTGTTATGTTATGTGTTACGTCATTTAAAAAAATATATAAATAAAAGTTAAAAATGTGTACAATGATACAAGACAGCGTAGTGATCCTTTAAGCCTGATTTATTCCTTATTTATTTTATGAAATGTTGGATATTTCATTGTCTGTTCTATCTGATAAATCTGTAATGTTCCAAAAATCGGGTTGTCCCACATTATCAGTGGGTCTATGTAATTCATTTTCCATTTTTCCCATTTTATAGTATTAAGACAACACCACATTTCAGAAATGAATGGTGTTATGGGTAGGCAAATGGTGAAACGAGTACCAGAAAACACAGTGGCAAAAACCGTCCCACAATACCTGAACTGACATAGAGATCTTTAAAAAATCCACAAGAAAAAGAATCCTGCAGAAATAAATCGGCTTAATGGACGGAATTAGAGGGGGTTGAATCCAGGGAAGGATTAAGGAAAACTGTGAAATAAAGAGCGAGTGATCAGGGATGACTGCGTGCGTCTGTCTGGAAGGCGGGAGTATGCTAGAGAGAGAGGAGGAGAGAGAGAGAGATAGAGAGAGCGATTTGATTGAGGACCAGATTTTCATCCAAACGTATCCGTTTTTTTCTGAATTCTCGACTGCGCGGCAGCAGCTCCTGTTGTCTAACTGGGAAATACTCCGCTTTTAATTGCCATCAGCGAGTCGTTTTTGCGCTGAGGGTAGCTGTCTTTGCGCTGAATGCTATTATTATAGCGAACTTCTTCTATTTCCCAGTCATACTTCAGCTGCATCATGAATAGTTTGAGGGCACCTCTCAATCGCATACCTCTGGAATGGTGGGGATTACGCAGCCGAAACACGGAGAGCATGTAAACGCAGATGGAGTTTGGGATTTATTGCAAAATAAGGGAAAGATGACCGTCTTCTCTCTGTGTTTGCTCTTGTGCGCAGATCTACTGGATTTAGCTGTTGGTAAGTCCTGTCACAGTCTCGATTTAAGAGTAGCAACCTTTTGAAATCTTTTTTTGTTGTGAGGTCCTATAGACACACAGTTGGTGAGGAGTGATATTTATTTTTCATGTAAAATAGGCTAAAAACTCATGGTGATAGCCTTGGCGACGATGTCATGTCTCTCATGCCAACTTTCACACGACAGCCAAGTCCTGAAAGAAAGATCAATGAAACGATCGACTCGACTGTTAAATTCACGATGTCTTAGACATATAGCCTTAAGGGGGACGCTCGGAGTAGCCCACCACGGTGTTTGTTATATGAAACGAATGGATCGAAAGTGTTCATCTATCCGCATTTGGGGTAGCCTCCTATAACGATCATGCAATATTACACTATACTCTAGCCTACACACATTAGTCTTCTTCTTAACGACGCATAAATGGTTTGGTTGCAACACTCCGATTGGTTTGGAACAGTGAAACGTTTAGCATTGTGCAAAAGAGCCAAAGTTGTTTGCTTGAAATACACGCAATATATATTGTATTTTATCTACAGTCTTGCTCCTTCAGCGCATCAGATCGCTTGGATCCTTGTCAAATTCTTCTGTCTCCATGTAATTTTTATTATGTTTCAAAATGAAAGCACAACACTGACCTGTTTTCATTCATAAAAGAAATGAATTTTATAGGAATAATAAATCTTCTAAATGCAGCATTGCTTCCAATGTCAGGTTGAGGGAAAGGGGGTGGTGGCTTTAAGATGCTGGTGGCCAGACGTCCCTACTGTATAGGCTAAAGCCTACTGTAGGTAGGATTATGGGGAGGACAGTTATTGCTTAAAAAATTGAAATAAAACAGGACCAGTGTCAACGATGTAAGGATATTATTATGCTGCTGAGATATTATGCAGACACAACCTTTCATCTTTCACCTTCACCTTTAAATTGTATCAGCCTTTGTTGGAACACTATTAAATACTGACTTTGGCCACAGAAAACATGTGCATGTACCCTTATGTGCCTGTGGCTTGCATTGACTACTCCTCATATGTTTTTCAAAGACGTGCATTCTGTGTAATACCACATGGCACATGGTCAAGAGCAATGAGCGTTTTGTTTTATTTTGCTGCTTTACTAGGGCTTGACCTGTGGGTTGGCTAATCCTGGTATTTATGAGACCTCTGAGGAAAGTTCACAGTGGGTTACAATAACATAGTAGAACAAATAACTTTGTGGTCACTTTGTGGTAACATGGTCAGTAATGTGAATAGTTTGCATATTGCCTTGTGAAATGATGCTGGACTGATTTGTGGACTCTTGGTGACCCTTTAATGAGGTATATACAGAATATAAAGCAAGTGTTTGCCACTTCTGGTGGTTATTCAGCTGATGCTGATCTACACGCAGGTTCTCGTTGGACTTTTATACGTGTGCTGTGCTGCCTGTCTTGTAAATGTACTATCAGTTGCTAAAACATCAGTCAAGTCAAACATGAAGGGTTTTGCAGTAAAGGTTTCAATGTGGTTTACAGCATCTCTTTTAAGGTGATGACCTTGGTACGGAAGTGTGCTTTGAAAGGGTAAACAGTTAGGACTGGATTCCACCAATCAATAGGTTGTATGGATTGTGATGCCATTGTGAAGTTTGTACCTTAGAACAAGTTTTTTATTTTTTATTAATTAATTAAATACATGTGCATCCTATGCATTTTATAATTACTTTTACATAGTTGATTTAGTTTTTCTCAGAATATAGGCCCATTCATTTGTGTTAACCTGCAGACACACTGTCTGTGTGTGTTTGCGTGGAGAAGAAGTTGTGTTTCTGTGTGTGTGTGTGTGTGTGTGTGTGTGTGAAAATGGTTTAGCACAACAACAACAACAACAGTGTCATAAAAGCAGGACGGGATCTGTGCCGCTCTTGCGTGTCTCCCAGCGCCTTATGACACGGAGAGCCGTATCAATGCCATTGTATTCAGCAAGTTGCGTCTGCACTAGTCAAGCTCCAGCTGCATGGAAGCAGACAGCATCATTAATGAGGTATCGGCCAGAAAACGCATAACATCTTGCACAACCTCAAAGGATAAGATGTGTCCTTCAGTATCATTTGGTTATGGGCTTTTAAATGTCATTACAACTGTATCTCTCTCTCTCTCTCTCTCTCTCTCTCTCTCGCTTCACTTTTCACTCTTGTTTTGACAAGAAACTCTTAATCTTTCCCAAAATGATTATGTTTTAGTACACTAGTTTTGCAATTTATGGGTAAAAACAACAACATAATTATAGGCTACCTTGATTCCTTGCTTATTCCAGCATAACTAACAATGACAGATAGAAGCTTCCAGTGTAAACAGCTGCAAGGGGGGTCAAAGTGGAAAAAGACAAAGCCCTCTGTTCAGATTTAGGTCAGGACACAGACCAGGCAGAAGCCGGTAGTTTGGCATCGACATCGCTCCATTACTGGGATATGAGTTGGGGGAATAATCACAATCCATGGACTCATCTTTGTTGTGTCAGAGATCACAGTGACACCGAGCAGGAGGCATTGTTCTGCAGATTCCAACAACCATTTGCTGGGCAAGGAATAACTTCCATAAAGACTAATCTCTTGTTATGCTTCAAATTTAGCATTAAATTGTGAAATGTTCATTGATTCTCATTAATTGTTTGGATTTACTTTACCTGTGTGTTTAATCCTTTATTATTGGGTGCTGAATCTATCCTCCGACTGAGGTTTTAGTGAGGGGGTTTCACGTCATTGTGGTCTGGCCTGTAGGTTTTCGATCATAGCATTCCTGACAAATTTAGCAGCCATCTAAAAAGAAGCAGTGTTAGATCTAATGCATTTTTTGTACACTGTCCTTGTCTGCCAGGGAAGGTGAGCTTGACTCACAGGAAGTAAGAATAGATTTTGGCAGGAAAATGTGCAATGGTTACGCCACTATCTAACCATCACCGTGCTTTATTTCAGAAATGCGTTTAACAGCTAAATAAAATTATTATACACAAATCGGCAGCATTCCCCTTTGTTTGTCGTTGTTTATTTGGTTCAGTTTACATTCTGCTCTGCTACTGTTTGGTCAGTTAAAATAATCGGATCTGTGCCTTTTTCTTTCTCATAGGATCATTTATATGCTCTCGTTGGCAGCCTTGAATTAAACTGGAGATCAATGACAAGAAAATACTGGCATTATTGATTTGTTGTTCATCTCTATAATTTCAATGCTATTTCAGATTCACCTTGACTATGGTTCAATACATACAGTATAGCATGTTGTCAGTTATGCTATATCATTTAAAACCACATAACTCTGCTTATGATAGGTTTCTCTGTTTATGGTAGGTGCTCATAAAGACTCTGAGGCATACATATTGTGTTGAAAAACTAATTTTCTGTTGTTTGAAAATATACGCCTAGTGTACTTTACATGCTTGGCTGTTTGGCTTTAACATAACCTGCTATTAAATTGTTAATTTGAACTAGATGGCTTACCTCTGGAATCAATTCTGTTTAACTAAAGGGACTCAAATTTAGAAGCTATGACATGCAATGAGCTATGAGCTATTTGATTAGCAAAATGCTAATCAAATAGCACTAATATATTAACTCCAAAAGTAAAAAAAACAAAAAACAGAATCTTCCTTTAGAAGATGGAGGGTTTATGTCCATACCAGCGATCTTCGTCCATTGTTGGCCTACTTGTGCGGGTGATTATTTACAGTATTGAGCTACCTGTGACCACCTTTTATAAGTGGAATAATGTAATTATAGCCTTTATGCTCACCTTTCAGTCTGGACCTTTTGAAAGCCCCATTTAATGTGATGAACGAGTCACATTAAAACATGAGACTGAATGGTGAACCAAAAATTACAGCTTTTGTCAAAGGATTTCAGAAAATTGTGGCCATGTACTGTAAAATGAAATGAAAATCAAAAGGTGGTTGTAGCTTCATGTGTGCCCTTCGGTAGTTTCATTATTACTAATGAAGCGGACTAAGGGCGTTTTCACACCTGAAAGTCCGGACCAAGGTTTATGTTTTTGTTACATTGTATATACTGTATTTGATCCGGTTAGTTTTGGTTTCACATTGTAATTTTGTGAGCGCACTAAATAACTTTGCATGACATACTTACGTCCTGTAGCTCAATTCGGTGGGTAGACTTTTCCGTTTGAATAGAGAAAAATTCATTAACAGCTTAATTTCGACTTGATTTCGTCGGACCAAATTACAATCAAATACTTTGTCTCCTCCTTATTCTGGTTCTTATTCTTCTTTATTGTTTAATGGTACTGTAAACGAACCAAACCATGGTTCAATTTGATCCGGATTGAGATCACCTCCTTTGGTCGGACCACAATTTTGGTCCTTTGGTCTGGACCGTGGTCCGAGGCACCTTTCACACCTGCGGACCAAGGTGCGGACCAAACAAGGTAGGTGCTAAAGCACCCTAAGTCTAATATCTCATGTCAAGGTGAATATTTACTGTCAAAATCGCCATGACTGGTGATTGGCTGATCAGTCTAAATATAGCCGGTTTATGTGCCGATCGTATTTACACAGATGCGGCATGCATGCCTCACACTGACTTCACGTTCATGCGTTCATGACTTCTCATCTAGCTCAGCTTAGGTAAAATTGGTTTTGTATTAGACATTTGAAATTTGAGCATCAATATCTTTTTAAATACAAAAAACACAGAGAGCAAATCTATTGGCATAATATGAATCATCTCACAAAAAAGAGTAAGCTATATGGCTTATTTTAATCAATGCGTCCCGTTAAACGGATGCTGCCTTCTACAAATTTAAAAAGGTGACGACCTAGAGCTGTCAAATAAATTGTGAAAGCTTTACTATGAAAATCGGAATAGGCCAGGACTGGAACCGGCCAGTCAGGCTTTTAAAAAAAAAACATTAGCAGAAGGCCAAGAAACATACTTTGTGAACATACAGTACGGTTTATATTTACTTCTCAGGTAAATGTGGAATCCAAAATCCCCCCGTTTGACATTTTGGTACCAGCTAATGTGTGTCATTGAAAAGCCATTAACATAACCCTTGGCTATGGGCGTTGCATCCAAGATGATTTGTTGCCTTGTAGCCTCTCATCCTTGGGTAAGACCAGAGGGCTTATGTCTCCCACAGTGCAAATAATGCAACTGAATCTGTAGCCATTAAGCCAAATCTGTCCTCCCCCACTGTCATCACCGGAAGTAGTGAGAAGAGAATCAAAGAAAATGTCCTGGCAGATGAACTTCGCTTGGCCTGTGTGGCTGAAACACAGTCTGCCTCTCAGGCAATGGTGTTGGAAATGATGAAGGCTGTGATTAGTGGAGACAAGTAAATTCTTGGGGCAATGGGTTCAAACAGTAACTCTCCTCTCTAGCCCTGCACAGAGGAGCACTGGTTTGCTGCTGTCTTCTAGCTTGTGTGGGAGTTTCATGTAACTTGGACTCCCTCAGCAGCTGGTGGTGAGGAGATAGGCAAGCTAGTAGAACAGCTTTGCTCCATAGCATCTCCCAAGGCAAGTTTGAGAAATACTGCCCTCTCTGATCTTAAGTGAGCATACCGTCTCGCTAAATAGTGTCAAATATTCCCCATACCAGTAACATTACAATTTGTAAACCTTGTCCTTTTTAAGGATATTTAATTTTAATATTGCCACCTACACTTTTCTGAAATTAGTACAAAGGACAGCTGTACCTTTACTGTTTCCCTCATGCTAATTATGTGATTTTGCTTACCATATTCAAACATACTGTAGCTGTCCTTTAGGTTGCCCTTTAGAGACTTTGGGAAGGACTTTAAATTCAGTACAGTTGGTCCCTATCGCTGCAGTTAGGTTTCATCACAAGGATTTTAAGATTCAAGGAATAGCATTGCTAATCTCAGATGATTTTTCATCTCTGTATAGATAGGGATTTATTCTGACACTTTTCAGTTTATTCTCCTCTTGTGTACAATGTACATTCACTAGAACAGGTGAAATTCTTCAACGTCACGGTGACCTCAGGTTTAGTTGATACCAGCTCTGCTGTCCTTGTGCTTTTTTTTTCTTGTACTGCATGTCAAGGTTATGAGCGAATGCAGAAAAGAATAAACATGAATTTCATTAGCATTAAAGTAAACCAAATCTAAGATGATAAGATGAGAGATATTTTGTCACGCTCTTGTTTCCATAAAGGAGAATTACACATAAAGCCAAATGAAAGGGGAAATACACAGTGTGTGTAGAGCAAAAAAATACTGCTGAGCATTAAATATTACTTGTTTTATTTGGCATGCAATATCTTGTAAAGGACCTCCAAATTTAAATAGATGGCTATTGTTTGTGTTTTATCAACCTTTACAGATGAAAACCATTCAATGCATTTAACATGGCAGTACAATATGTAATATGAGACGTTAATATATTCAAGCCCTTTATCTATTCTATAGCCATTCTTAGGGGAGCATACCTTCCATAGCTGGCTAAAATATAAAAAGCAATGCCTTCTGCTAAAAGCTTAGGAAGCATTTTCTTTTTGCATTTATTATATCTTTATCTAGGCTTCAGTTATATTTAACGGTATCAAATCATTGTTTATATCACAAATCTTGAATTTACCTTTGAAGTTTGGACTTCACCATTTTCCAGGCAGTAAATACAGCATCATAGAGGATTTCTCCAGATTAAGAATGGACGAATGAACAAAGCTCAAATCTGAAAGCTGTTGGACCCTCTGGAAAATTTCAAACTGTGCAGATTGGAGTAAGGGAGGACTGTGGGCACTATGCATCTTTTGACAACAGATTATTTTCCTTTATGAATCCTGGCTTGCTTCCAATGACCCACAAAGAGACATTCTTCCCCCGAAATCGCATCCCTCCATTTTTGTATCACCACAAATTTATCAAGATATCAGTCCTTAGCCATAGCAGGTTTTAGTGAGGTTTCGAAGAAAGAGTGAGTCTGTAGAAGGACAGATCTCCACAATCTAATTCATCATTAATAATAATATGTATCAGCTCCTGTGTAACAGATGTGGTTGTGGGTGAGAGTGGCGGCGGCGGCTCTCCAGCGGCGAGGCCTTGCGTTGACCCTCGCGGCGAGAGCAGGCTGGCAGCAGCTCCTGGGCAAGAATGCGGCGAGATGCGCTCCTCGGCGGCTGGACCTGGCTTTGGCTCCAGTGGCTCGAGCGAGCTGGCGGCAGCTCCTGGGCAGGACTGCGGCGGGCTGAGCTCCTCGGCGGCTGGACCTGGCTTCGGCTCCAAATCCGAACGGTCCACTCCAGACCCCATCGTAGGCGACCTACCCCCCCGAGAGCTCTCACCCGAGTGAGGCGAAGATGGTGGAAGCCTCCCGGCAACCGGTGGGGCTTGGCGCCTCCCTCTGGGCAAATGAGTGGTAGAGAGAGCTCCTCGGGGGTTGATCCGGACGGTGGCTCCACAGCGGCTGGACCAGACGACGGCCCGGGCGAAGTGGACGAGCTGACAGCTCCGGAGACTGGTGGCGGTGGTGAGAGCTCAACAGCAGCTGAGCATGACGACAGCTCCAACGGCGTGGATGGGCTGACAGCAGCCCTGGAGACTGCTGTCAGCAGGTGAGAGCTCCACAGTGGCTGGACCAGACAACGGCTCCAGCGGCGAGGACGGGCTGACAGCAGCCCCGGAGACTGGCGACGGTGGTGAAAGCTCCTCGGCTTTCACTCTCTCCCTGTTCGCTCTCTCTCTCCCACCATTCACTCTCTCTCCGTTCACCCACTCACCGTTCACACACTCACCATTCACCCTGTTTGCTTTCTCACTCTCATTATTCGCACCCTCACCGTTCACACGCTCACCATTCGCATACGCTGACACAGGGGTGGGGGCGCGGAAGTTCCTCCGCTCCTTAGCGCGACCGAACTCTGCGCGTAATCGCACGACCCACTCCTGGTGATCCAAATGGTGATGCTTGTGCAAAGTACATAATCGTCAAACTGTAACGAAAATAAAATGAGTCAATAAAACAACGAATGTGAATTTGCTTGATATCTACATTTTCTTCAAAATTGTGAGAAATATATAGTAGTTTTTAGTTCTCAATCTGACGAAAATGGGATTCGTCAGTATTTGGAAGAATTTTAGAACGTTATCAGACACAAAAGTTTTGTCAAAATGGTGACGAAATGTGAATTTGCTTGATGTCCACATTTATGTCTAAATGTGGACATTTAGACAGAGTACGTGATGAACTATTTTTGTCAATACTGTGACGAATATATTAAATAAAAAATCTAACTGCGGTGAAAGCTCTCTATCCCCAGTTGCTATTGTTGGATTTGCATAATCTCATATCTAGCTATCTCATTAGCCAATGGTTGTGGTTGTGATAGCAGTAGGATGTGATGTCAAAACTTGCCATCTAATGGTCAATAGTCATATTGTCTGGAAGAAGTTGTTAAGAGCTTTCCAACGCTGTGGGTCCCATTGCTGTAGCATATTCCACTGCAGAATTATGACGCATCAGAAATCACAGAAATCACAGGCTCCCCAGGATAAAAAAAACAGGTATAAATCTTCCTTTGTCCTAGGTGCAATAAATGCTTTAAACCAGCACTCAGGTTGAGCTGCTAGCTGTTTTAATTGCTTTATTTATTTATTTTATTTATTTTTTTTTTTTTTAATTTTTTTAATTTTTTTTTTTTGCTTGCTTGGCGTGAGTACTTATGGGCAAACAGATGCTTATTTTATGGCTGAGATTAACGTATATTGTT
>JAOEHI010042409.1:0-21643 GCA_025447815.1 Percopsis transmontana
TCCTCCGCCGAACCCCTAAGACTGACTCACCGAACCCCTGGGGTTCGATCGAACCCAGGTTAAGAACCACTGATTTAAGAGTTTGCATGGGGGACTATGTCATTGATGAAGCCCACATCATCAAACTGTAACAACATCAGAACACTGTTCCACGTTCCAGCTGCAGTAAACAACATAAACTCTTATTTAGGCTACATAATTAAAAAGGTACTAGCCTGTTCCGTAACCTGTAGAAACAGAAATACAAATTTTGAAGATCGACAATTAGATCTCTTACACAGTACACAGTGCTACTGTCCTGACAACTGTACAGTGGTTTTTAGGAAGTTAAAGGAGTACTTTTATATATTGGCCAGCGGGTGGCAGAGTGGAATTGAGTAGGTCCCCGAAACCATTCAAACCCGAATGGGGCATGTGTGTATTTGCATGCATGTGTGACCTTCATCCAACCAATTCAGATTCACATCCAAACGACATGACGTCACAAGTCCTGCTGAAAGTTATCTTAACTGAAGGATTTTATTACGACTGGCAGCAAAACACTAATTCGGGTCAGATTATACATTTTACATGAAAATAGCATGTATAAAATATTTAAAAAATAAATTGTGTAATAGTCCACAGTGTTCAGAATCAACAGGACAACAGTTAAGTTACAGGAAAGCTATTTATAAATGGGGACGTTTTTCATCTCACATTCTGAGATGTGTTTTTATGAGCATAAAAACAAATCCAAAAAAATAAATAAAGAAGTTCATTAGGAAATAATATATGGAGCTCGTCCAGCAGTTAGCTCAGTTGCACACAGATGTGCACCACCAAATGGCAGAGCTCTTCATCTGCCAGGAGCAGAATGAGAGTATTCAGAAGCTGCAGGAGACCATAAGTGAATTGCAAGATGCTCAGAACACCTAGGAGGAGGAAAAATACCTCCTGCAACAGATGCAGAAAGATCTCCTTCATGCAAAGAATATACCGTAGTCGCTAGCAGCCATGCAAAAAAAAATGTGCATGTTACAACACAAAATCTCCAACCTGGAGAAAAGATGCAAGATATTTAACAAAAATGCGGATCGAGCACGTCCCAAACCCCAGGCGTTGGGGATCAGGCCACCACCAGGCATGTTCGTACCTTCCGGAGCCCAAAAGGGCCTCGGATTCCAGTAGTAGCAGGTGTTACAGGTTAAACATTCTGCTGCAGAAGCAGAAAGGTGTGGTCTGCTTGCCTCAATGAAGCAAAAGTCAGGAAAAGTGAGGCTAATAGACCTAGTAATTCGTGGAGCACAGAATGGCGTTTTTCTTATCTTCATTTTGGGTTACGCCAGTGCTCACGTTAATTTATGTGCAAATAAATTGAGCTTTTGACATATACATTTCAGATATGTTGAGATCATCGTTTGAAAGTTAAGATGTTTGCCAACTGATAAAAGTCAGCTGCTAGCGCAGGTTATGCACATCAACCCTTGCCAAACTCTTCTGCCATCCTTGAAAAGCTGTAAAACTAATACGGACGGACAGACATTAGCTGCGCTCTTACTAAGGTAAGTTGCTATGGCAAAATCACAGGGGCTTTAAGTTTGCCGCTGAGTGATTTGAGAGACGTGTTTTATATGAGCTGGAGTGTTAGCTTGCATGCAGCCAAATGCTTACTTTGATCTAACGGTAACTGACAAAAACCAGTCTTATCCAGTGGGAATCTGTGCCTAAGACAAAACGAGTATGTCTGCAATCCATGAGTAAATCACAGACCGCGGTAGAGGCAAATATTGAAAACGCCATTTTTCTCATAGGGAAAGATGGTTAGACCCAGAAATTTATATTTGGGCAGGGCACCCTGAAAATAATGTACGATTTACCAGGTCTACGGCAGCAGGCCAGAAATGCTTGGAGGAGGCAAAATACATTTTGCACCAAAAGCAGAAAGACCTGTTCCGTGAAAAAGAGATGGCTGCTAGCTGCCATGAAGGGGAAGTGAGCATGTTAAAAGGCTATATCTCTGACCTGGAGGAAACCATGAAGCAATACAGGGCAGGCGCGTTCCAAGCCACAGCTGTTACGGGTCAGCCAGACCCGGGGGCGTCCCTCCGCACCATTGCCCATGACAAGCTTGGATGCTGGGTGATGGTACCCCTCTTCAAGAAAGTATTGCGGGTCACCACCGGCCAGGCAGACACGGGCACATTCCTCCACAATGCACAACAGGCTGCGATGCTAAACGTAATATTCTGATATTTGGCACTAAAATGACACCATAGATGCCCTCATCTCATCATAGAGGCCCTCAGATGTTGAGTGCTTGCCAACCCCAGAGCTGGTGAGTGTTGTGGGTCACGTAAGAAAGAATGCTTAGTGATCCCTGTGCAAAAAGGTCTGCAGCTAAGAGTGCATCCAGGTCAAATCTGCTTCCCAATCACCTCTAGAAGCTCTGTTCTCTTTAGATGTCTCATGTCTGGAATTACCCTTGCTGTTAAAATATTGTGTTGGTTTGAAACTTGAGAGTCCTGGGGGGCATGCGTTCCTCTCTACTCCTCCTCATAGGCTTAGACAATTCTCGAACCCTGATACTACAGCCGCGCACACTTTTGCGGACAGTTGTGTTTCAAACATTAAACGTGAGCTGCGGCACGAGTGGAGGAATCTGAGGGGGCCGTAACGCAGTGGAGGATCGTACTTTGTGCACCTCATTGCTGGTGGGACGCTTGTCCATCAGTCGGAACGATTACATTGGTATTCAAATGATCCCAAACTGATTTGGTGTGAATGCTGCTTGAACCTAAGCAGAGCTTACAAAAGCCCCGCTGTCCATCTGCAGCATTAGTCTAGCTGCCGAAAACAGGTGGTTTCTCTGTTGACAGAGGGCTGAGATGAGGTTCAAGAGGTCAAAGAGTCCATCAATAAGGAGGCCAAAGGCATGATGAGAGAAGACTGGATGTAATTGAGGGAAAGTGGAGCTGAGCTGAGCGAGGGGGGGAAAGAGACGGTAGGAAATATGGAAGGGGTAAGATAGCAGAAACACAGATGAGTGGGGGGAGGAAGGATAGTGTTTGGGGGGGAGCAGAGAGATGAATGGGCTGATGGCTGGAGAGGTAGGAGGGTTGAGAGATGGCGTTGAAAGTAGCAGGTCTCAGCAGGTTAACTGTCAACCATTTCCTCTACAAAATCCCCAGAGTCTGTGCGAGTGTGTGTGTGTGAGTGTGTCTCTGTACCTTCAAAGGATGTTATGGTAGTTGACCTCTGATCTCATTAACAAGGTCCTTCTGACATCTCAAGCCAGGGCATGCCAACACAAACACACACACACATTTGGCACATACAGGAGCACAGTTTGCATTTTTGCTGTGGAAAACAAAATATATAAAGCTAAAGATTACAAACATGGAAATGACAGAAGTTTTCCACACGAACACACAGCTAAACAGTTGCAAACTACTCTCCTGGGAGGGAAAAAAATAAAAAATATCCCCTGACACAAATCCTGTTTTTTCCGAGTGGTAATTTGCCACTACATCACCAACTGCCAGTAATACCTTCGTAGCTAAAGAAAGTTCAGTTTTATAGTATACGGGCTCAATCTGTCACTTCTAACTGCACAAATTCAAGTAGCTATTTCATCACATTTCAGTCAAACTATCACTAAATCCTTAACTGCTTGCTGAGATTACTTTCCCTCTGCTGAACAGAAGAAGTGGATCCACAGCAAACAGTAAAGGATTTAAGGATCATTTTATTTTAAATTACGGAAAAACAGCTGAATAAAGTTATTACTTATCCGTTACCTTTAAACCTTTGTAGTTTAGTCAATCTTTGGAGATTTAGTCAATCTCTGTATCTACAGATACAGTAGATAGATTGAGAAAAGAAGAGCAAGACATGAAAGTAGGACATCCGAAGATGGGGAAGGGGATGAAGAGATGTGGCAGAGATTGTCAAGCAGGTTGGAAAGTGTCAAAGTAAAGGTGCGAAGGTTGCACAATTGACATTTAGACGTGTGAAGAAAATACAGTAGGTGAAAACAGGACATCCTAGGACACATTTGATTCTTTCTGGAACATCCAATTCTAAACAAACAAAACAAATAGTAACCCATCTCAAACCTTCTAAGGCAGCGTAGGCGAACCTGCGGCTCTTTGCCTGTTCCTCATCACCTCTTCATGGCTGACTCACTTTTGAAGCCGTGATATATTCTCTTAAGGAATTTTAACTTTTACTTTGTGATAAAGATTCACGGACCGATATGACGCACATTGCAGGGAGGGAGGTCGCATTTGGTTGCGACTAAAAGAAGCATCACTTTTGCTCTAGAAGTGTGTCTGTGCGCACACGTGTGACTGTAGTGTTCTCCCTTATCTTGTATCATCCTCAATGTCCAGAAGATCAGAATCCATCTTAAATACAAACAACTGAGTGAATGTATGAATTATCATACAGCAATGATTAGGTACTAGCATTGATAAATAAGAAAGAAAACTCAATGGGGGTGCCCACTATCATGTTCAGGAGCAGCTGAATTTCAGGTGTGGAGTGACCCAGTGACCCAGACCCAATATGTCATGGAGATCACCCTTAAATTAAAAAGACAGGATACATTTCTGAGAACCAAAATGTTCTGGTTGACGATAGTATTAGATGCTATCACATCTGATATGTGGGTTAGTAATGCTTCATGACAACCCAGTGGTACAAGTCACAGGGCTATGCCTCATAATGCTAACGCAATTTCGTTAACGCTAAAAAAAGGGTCAAACGTTACGTTACCATATTCATATCTGAGGTTTGCAATATTTTCCCATATATTTTCTTAATTCTGTAGACACATTGCGTGTGTGTGGTGCCATTTAGTAAAATATTTTCACAAAATCGCACTTGATGTAAAAGGGCCTTTAACGTTTGCGAGTCCCACTTTAACTAGAAATTGAAGTTGGCTCTTGGACCTGTTAGTAAAGTCGAGTACTGCAAGCTCCTACTGAATGTGTGTGTATGTGTATGTATAGGGAACGAGAGCACCAGAGAACCATAGAATAAACTCCAAGAGACGTTGAGAGACAAAAAGGACAAGGGGGAAAGAGAGGCCAAAAAAGAAAGGCATTTCTCATTTTACAAAGCAGAAACCTTCTGCGCCTCCATAATTACATGATGATATAATGTGTCAAGTCCTTGCACACACACACGCACGCATCCAGTCGTGTCGTAAACAAAGCTGTCTATACGCTGGCAGCAGTGAGATTGGATCAGGACAGAGAGAGAGTAGAAAACAAACTAATATGTAAACAGAAAGAAAGACGAAAGCGGTATAAGAGTGGTGGAGAGGAGCGACTGGGGGAACGGAGAGAAAAGCTTTTAAGCATTTGCATGTGAAGTACAAGAATACTGTGTACTAAAGACCCGGGCCTCATTTATAAATGCTGCATACAGTACGTAGAAAAGACTGCGTACGCCACTATCTGCGCAAAGTCTCAGATAAAAACCAGACTTGCAGACCAGACAACAGAAGATCCCTTTCGCATGTGAACGAGTCCAACACTGACCAAAAGACGGTGTATCTCATTGTTGGAATTCACCTACAGTATCGCTACGACATCTTGAGCTAATAACTCCATAGAGAGGCATCAGAAATGGTGATTTTTCTCTGGTTTTATGGGGTTTTATATAGATATTTGTTGAAAAAATGGTCAAACGATGTGCATTGGGTAGATGCAACACTGATACAAGGTATCCTGAGCTAGGCAATGGGGTATATTTTATCAAAGAAGCAAAATGTCACCTGCAGATTAAGCTGTGTGGCAGGCCACACAGTCAACTCAATGTAAAGAAAATAAACAAGGTTTTGTTCTAATGTAAGGCAACTTCAGAGTTGCCAGGTCCGCGTATTTCCCGCCCAATTGAGCTTGTTTTGGTTCCAGGAGAAAATTATGAGGTTTCGGTTACGTTTTTTTTGGGCTACTTTCATTCTATGCCACAGTCTTTTGGACTATATTCAAACTGTACATTTGAACTGTAACAAGACTGGATATTCTATTGTGGAAAAGTGTGGAAAATTGAAGAATTATCTTCTGACATGGCTGTGGATCTGGACTGACCGCTGCATGTACATTTATGCCACTTGATGGTGTGTAGCCTGTGCTCTTTTAAGCTGTTTCATCCATGACTGAACAGTGAACCCACTACTGGTTGATACTGTAGGCCTACGGAGGGAGAGCAGAGAGGAAGGGACAGTCGCCTACAGGAGAGAACAGAACAGAGTAAGTACATGTCTCTTTCACAGACACTCAGCACACTCAGCCCCTCTACTGCTCCCTGGTCTGTAAATGTAAATGTTTTCAACTTCCTGCCTACCTCCTGTGGCAAAACTCTGGTCTCTCTTTTGAGGGGTGCCCTGTTGCCCAGGGCTAATGCTTCATCAGCTTACCACCACATAAGGCACTGGTGTGGTCCGGAATGGCAGAACTTTTGGGTCTGGTAGCTGGAGGGTCCCTCCCTGGAGAGCTGTCCCAAGGTTGTTCTTGTTCCATACACCACCATCACTGACTCTACCGTCGGTGCCCTATAATATTTACATCCACGTAAATGAATCTTAGGTCTGCATCCACAAGAGCCATGAACACGACTGAGTTGGTGTCCTCGTAGTTGTGAAAATGAGACCCACTGTGTTTAGGCGACGTCATTACAATGTGCTTCCAATCCAGTACACCCAAACAGATGGGAAATTGCTTCTGTTCCTCAAAGCCCTGGGCAATTGCTCTCCGTTCAGGACTGCTGCTGGACTTTTGAACAATTGTAACTAATGCATTAAGTTGCTGTTTTTAATGTGAAATGAGCCCAGATTAAAATCCATACAGTTATCGACACCTTGTGCCAACATGAGTAAATAAAAAGCATACTATTTATACTGGGGGCAGGATAGTCTAGTGGTCTAGGTGTTGACCTTCTGACTCCCAGCCAGAAGGTCATGAGTTCAAGCCCCAGAGTCAGCTTACCTGTAAGCATCCTTGAGCAAGATGCCTAACCCCTACCTGCTCCATGTAATAGAACAATGTAGGCCTAATTGTAAGTCACTTTGGATAAAAGCATCTGCTGTAAATGTAAATGTAAATTTATGTTCCAAAGAGAAGTGTGCAATCGTCTGTGTATAGAATACTGTCTGTATGTTTTAGAGAAACCAGGAGACACATCTAACTATTTAGACCTTTATTTAGCTCAACATTAACATAATTGAATGAATGTAACACAGCAAATTGCTGCAGTAAAGGCCATTAAACATTAAATTAATAATTAAAAGGTTTTCTGTGTGTGTGTGTGTGTGTGTGTGTGTGTGTGTGTTGACAAAGCCATTTACAACACAGAAGGCAGTACATAACCAGTAGGAACCAACAGGAAATGAACTGAATCATTGCAAATTAAAAAACAAGCAGCAAATTGCTACAGTAGTAATAGCCATTAAACATTAAATCATTAAATAATACTTAAGTGGAGTTCTGCTCATATTATACATGGGTTTTACTATCAGAGTCTGTTGGTGCAACTGATTTAGAGGGCTGTGCCCTTTACCCATATGGTTTAGTTGTTAGGCACCTTCGTCTTTGTCCACTTTTGAACCAGTTCTTTACTACAGTCTCCACTATGCCAAAAGTATTTTCTTTGTGCGGTCCCTCTAGAGAAATGTACATTAGGTTTTCTACTGTGTCTGACAGGAGGTTCAGAAGAAAGAAAGCTCTCTCAACTTTTGATGTGGACACTGGTAAGACCTGAATGATCTCGGTTACATGAAGCAAGTTGGGAAAATGCTCAAACCATACTTGACCTGAGATCTGAAGCCACAGGTGTCCCCACTTAAGACTCCTATAGTTTCTTCTAATTACTTTCTTGAGACATGCCTATTCAGGCATTACATATTCAGTAACACATCCACTGGCAATGAGCACGTCCTTGAACTGTTCCAGCAGCAATTGTACCTCTTCATTGCCATAAGTAGCTGAATCATCATCAGACATCAGACATTGATTGAAGGAGTTTGACTAAAAACTTTGATCCAGGCAAGTCATGGATGAGCTCTTCTCTGGAGCGCTGCAGTGTTTGCGCAGCTTCAGTGTATTTTCCTGTGAGCTTAGTCTCAATGACCCGGTAATTACCTGTCTTACATGCCATCTTAATGGCTCTAAGTTTCTGTCCATCATTTTATCATTTACCTGTTCATCATTTACCATGTTTTTCAAACATTGCTCTGTTGTACTGACATCAGGAATGGTACCAAGCCTTCCGACGCTCTCAATATGTGCAGGGTGTGCAGGGGATGTCTGAGTGTCGTACAGTGTAGATAGTTTAAGTGAACTGTGTGTTTTAAACGGCTCATAGCCAGCGTTATCTGTATTCCGTAAGTATCCTATTAAACGCATAGCACCATCTCACGCTTTCTTCAGCGTATGTCAACTGAACTAACGGGGTTGTTGCTTCTAGTTATTTTATAGTTCTATGTTTAACTCGTGAACATATGGACCAATTTATTTCAGGATTTGTTGAGACATACCATGTCCAGTAAAAATAAGACATTTTGAGACATTTTAAGAATGGATCATTTAACCGTGAGGATGGATCCGCAGTAGGATGGCACTACACTACTACGACTCTTGACAGTAGGCGGGGATGTTTGACATCTTAGATGGAGCTCGGTCAAACTTAATTTAGTAATGTAGCGAGTAAGCCCAAATAAGCAACGGTAATTTGGCCCAAAAAAAATGCAACACTGCGACAATATTTAGAAGCGACTTTATAAAAAAACATGCCCAAAGTCACTTATAATAAGCGGAACAGGCAACCATGGTAGTAGAGAGATCTAAAGGCCACGGCTGGACGTTCAAACTACTAGAAAATGTTCACTGCCCTTTTTATTCACATTTATTTAACAAAATAATTCATTGTATAAGCATTTTATTTATATTTTATATATATATATATATATACACACAAATACAACATAATTGTGTTGAACAAATATTGAATGAAAATAGAAAAAGAACATAGTGTACATAGAGTAAAATAGGCCATTGATGATGTTTTCATTATAATGAAACGTTCGCCTACTATTTGGACCATTGCTCACAGCGCCGGATTTGACGGTAGCACTATGAATAAGCACCAGGCCACTATGTTTGAAGCATAGGCCTACTGCCAGGTTTAGAGATTAACCGAATGGCAGAGAGACAGAATTCTGTCATCAGGTTGACGAGTTTCACGTTTCTTTTTACTTTTCAAATCCACAGTTTCTGTGCTGCTGATGCCTCAACACATGGTGTGTGTGTGTGTGCATGTGTCTGTCTGCGTGTGTGTGTGTGTGTGCGTGACAGAGAGAGTGAATGTGTATGTGTGGCTGCAAAACAAGCTGATTTGTGTAATTGTGTGCTATTCTAACTGTACGTGTGTGTGTGTGTAAATTACTGCACGGTCGGTCTTTATTCTGCAGTGTCGTCTCTTTACCTGGTTTGGCCTCGTTTTGTGGCCTCGCTGACCACAAAACCCATAAAGTAGCTGACACACACACACAGTCTGACACAATGAAAGGAACATGTACAGTATGTGTGTGTCTAGCATCTGGTGTATGGTTCTGGTGTAATCGAATATCCTCTTGTGTACGCTCAGGTGTGTAGGAGGGAGAACAGTGCTTGCATTTGCATTCAATAGCTTCTCTCTCTCTCTCTCTCTCTCTCTCTCTTTCTCTCTCTCTCTGTGTTTGTGTGTGCGACGGAGATAGAAAAAGCAAATCGAAGCACACTGGAGCAGATGCTAACTCCATGTGTACAGAGGGGGTTATTTCATGACTGGATACCCAACAATAAATCCATACTAAAAAGGTAACTATGAACACCTGTAGCGATTCCTTTACCACTAGCGCTTGAAGCTCCTCTTTCAGCGGTAAACAATGTCAGAGGGTCCCCCATTTTCCATCCTTCATCAATTCTGCATGAATACTGACCCACGTGGCCCGAGATGGTTGAGTTAACACTTGAAATGCTAGCCAAGCGCCTGGTGTGTTTATACTGGCTAAAAATCATAATTGCAATGTCTTTATCGTGGCCTCTGTTTTGAGTGTTGGACCATAGTCAGTCAGACATTAGTGATCCAAACTGCGCTTTGGGGGTAGAGCCAGACAATTTTGTTTACAAGAGAGTACAATCATAGCAGTAGTATTTAGAATCAGGTAGAGATTTTTGCTTGAGGATATTTAGAGGCCCATGTTTCATCTAGGCTAGAACCTTTCAGCATGGAGTAAAACACCCAGACCACTATATTCTCTTAGTATTCAGATCTCAGTGTTACCTCTGCAGTGGCTGAGACCAGGGTTTAACTGCATCAGGTTCCATTGGATTAGAACGCCAGCCAAACAAAATCAACTGCCATTGTTAATCTGTGTAGTCACAGGCGGTCTGCTAATTATGATAATGTGAATTTGAATATGAAATAATGGCATGGTGCATAATTTCCTTTTCTGTTAGTATCCAGAGTTTTGTTGCAATATAGGCACCAGTTCACATCTATTTATAAAATTGCTTGTGCACGGACATAGGCACACATACCCAAAACTGCTGGAAACCCTACTGCGGCTAATGGTTATTTGATCTGTTGCTTCGCATTGTACTGTAAATGTTAGCATGGACAGATTTAGCAACTAATATTTAATCATAATCAAGTAATGGCATTCACTCAATTAATATTATTGTGTGTCAATTAATATAGAACTTTTATTTATAAAAGTAGAATGTTTTCATCAAACAGCCGCATTGTTAACCGTGCCGTCTTCATAAATGCCTTTTGTGTATCATAAACACGGTCAACATTTTCTATTATTTAGACATCATCCCAATACACAAACACACCAACAAGCACAAACAATACTTACACCTGCATTCTTTTAGCTGGCAGGCAAGTTATAAAAGTTAAACAGTGAGTAAGTAACTCCAATTGCCTACAGAAACTATTAATATTGAATGTCTGCATTTCAACAGGTAACCACACACGCATAAAAACATGCACTATGAATATATTTACAGTTGCATCCACATGAGGAATCTAAATAATTCTACAGTTTTGGATACTATATATGTTTCCCCAGTAAGTTATGTATTCAGATTGATGGTGATGAAATTAATAATAATATATTTTTTTTAGACTTCTCATGTGTGATGTCATTGTATAGACAGCACTTAAAATTTACTGTAAAAAGCATATAGTTGCCTTCCTTCAAATACTCATTATCATTATTACATACATACAGTGCAGTACATACGTTATATTTGCTTGCTTGCAACAATGGCTTATAGTTGTAGTGTTTGGTCAGTTGGAAAAACTTCGACACATCTGGGCCGTCGGACACAAAAATCCCTGCACCTCAGAGGCTTCATTGTAAATGAATGTGAGCAGTCAGTTGCGGTCTTATGTCTGAGTCCATGAAAATCTGTACATATAAGCTTATCCTCTCTGGTGGTCTAACCATTGCCGTTTGACGTTAAATGACTCGCTCATTTACAGTAGGCTAAATTATGGTTGTATTCTGCCAATTAGTAAAAAAGCAGTGAAATAAACAGTTGCGTGAAGAAAAAGTAAAAAATGTAATTAAAGTATATATGGGGGGAATACCAGATGTGTGACAGAGAGGAAACAGGAGGAAGACTTTGGAGGAGAGAGTTGAAAGAGAAGAAACAGATACAGGAGGAATGTTGGGCTTGGTCAAACATGGACCTGACTACATAGAACCTTCAAAATTAGAAAATTTCAGGTGCACTGGGGAAATGGTTATTTGGCACTAACCGTTTTATGGTACATTTACTGTATTTTAGGAAAATTCACCATCCCCACACAAGGGACATCCATCATAAGCTATGCTTTATGAACTTCTGTTGCTGTGAAAGCATTCTTGAGCAACACATTATATCATAGCAAGGGGAACAGAGAGCGGAGGTTTGTGTCGGCTCAATGCTAAAACAAACAGAGAACGATAGAAGGAACAAAACAAGAGAAAGGAAAGAGTTAAAGAAGAAAGACCACAAGGGAACAAAGTTTCAAAGTTCCATCTGGAGAGAAATAGCTCACTGTGGAAAAAAGTTAAAGAACAAAAAAAACAAAGGAAAAGAGAATGGTACACTTTAGGGTTTGCTAGCTTAGGTGCAGATGAACGTAACCTCATTCAATCAACATTTCTGTTAAACTATGGTGGAGGCCCAGTTTGAAATAGAACTGACAGCAGTTGGGATTCTTAACCAACGAGTCTTCCTTTGCTCCATGGAGTGAATAAAGAGGATGAGGAGAGATAGAGGACAAACAGAAGTGGAGAAAGGTATGAAAAGAGAGAGACAACTATGAAGGGAGGATGTGAGGGAACACACTATCAATCTGTTTCCCGACTTTACCCTGCGGAGCATCCGCTCACACAGGGAGGAGTATAGAGGAAGAGGAGGTGGGGGAGGGAGGAGATAAGAGGGGGAGATGAGTGGAGAAGAGAGGTTGGAGGAAAAAGATAATATCACCCCTGAGATATATGTTAGGGTTAGGGATGTATTGTGGACTGTACACATGACCAAAAACACTTCACCCAAATAAATGTACGTCCTGGTCCAATGTGTAAATAATACTGTTACAAAGTACATTTTCTCCCACTTCCAGCTAAATTAAATTGACAACTCTGAGACTGCTCATATCAACAATGACAGGAAGAAGTGAAGCTCTGCCTGTGGTCTAACTTAAAAAATGACGCAGGGAAAGAAATTTAAATAGCGAACAGCAAGGGGAAAGATATGTCCATAAAGGAAACTGCTTCCAGACCTTATTTTATCAATGTACAAATGTTTAAATTAAACAAAAACATTAAAGTATTTCTATAACATAATTCCATACAAAACGAAAAAGATTTTTTTTTGGGGAAGAACAACCCAGGTGGAGAGAAGCAAAAGTTAAATCGTGAGGTTCATAATCTGGAAAAACGGAACACCATGGTGTTCCATAAAAGCCGGAAGTGCCATTTTTAAAAATATATTCACATATACTATTGGTCCAACATCATGTCAATCAAAGCTTTGATGTTGCCAAACGTTCTCCGGCAACTGTGATACTATCACGGAACACCGTGAGTCTACGGTACTTGGAAGTTGTTTGACTCTTTAATGTAGTACTGCTGTACTGTACTTTATTTTGAAATTATATATTTTTTTGTTAAATTTAATTTTTGGGATATTTAAATAGAACATTTTGTGGTCATCAATTAAAAATAATAAGTTGTGGGTCTCTCCACCAATTTCTGTTTGTGCTGAGTCAACAAAAAATATTTTCGTGTTGCTTTGAGTTTTCATGTCGAGCAATCCTAATTTGAGTAAATCTATTTTTAGAACTATTAATTTCATGGGGTGATAGCAATTGTGCATGTCTCTTCTTTACTCCCTGCCAGGAGAAGATGTTATCATGTTATCCCACTTGATTTGGGGCGTCCCAGACAAACGGTGAACATCAAGGGGAAGCGCCACATCACGTGCCTCATTAGGAGCGTTGCTGACAGGGTCCGCACGCTCCTGTTAATTACCGCCTCTTCGCTCATCCCTCCTGGGACCTCACCCATCATTTTCAAACATGCTTGATATTTTTGCTGTATATTGTACTGTAGCACGATAGGTACAAAGAGGCAACTTGTCACATTTGCCCAATGATATTTCATAGTCGTGCAGTGTGTGCACACAAGATGGCAAGGCGGGAATCATGTTTGGGAAATGTGCCCTTCTAAATGTGTAGTGTGTCTTTTGCTGCTTACTGTTGTTGGCCAAACTAGCAACACAGAGTCTTGCTATGATTGGTTTCACTTTTACCCTAATATTTTGGTGGAAGAAAATTCTTCGGCCCATGCAGGTCGGCAGGTCATGGGCCAAGACCCACCGGGGTGATTTTCCTCATCATATTCCTGTCAACGCGGCCTTGAGCTGCCACTCTGTCAAACACATTCATGGGGGCGAGGGCTGGGTCACAGGTACTTGACAAACTGGGCCATGTTGCGCAGATAAAAATCGTCTGTGCTGACCTTGGTACCCTTGGCAGGATATTGTCCTGGTTCAGCGGAGGGACACACAGAGATGAGCCGGTAGGTGAGTCATCGCCGGGTATGCAAGAAATGGTGACACTGACAGGTGGATGTGCACCGTATTGTCTAAAAGCAGCCAGTCCCACAGGGTCTGTTGACCTTCCAACCATGTCGGCCAGAGAGGTTTGTCCCTGCTGACCTGGGATATGGCTTTTTCTTGACCTTGGCACAGCTCCACCACCATCAATATGTGAGTGTGAGTGTGTGAGAGAGAGTGAAAGGTCACATGTTTTGGTCTGGACTGATGAAGTAATGTCAGGTTGGCGGAAACGTCCTCACCTCAATTCTCAGACATGAGAGCATTTACCACTCACAAGTGTGTGTGTGTGTGTGTGTGTGTGTGTGTGTGTGTGTGTGGACCAACTCTGCAACTGATAATTTAGATTCATAAAAATACACACTGTAGACTGAATTCAGGCATGCTGGACAAATAATCGTTATATGTATATGTACTGTGTGTGTGTGTGTGTGTGTGTGTTTGTGTGTGTGGTACATAAAGTAAAAACTGTGTTTATTTGAACACACAAAAAGAAGACAAACAGGTGACCACAGCATGTTGTCAGAGAATGAGTGTGCACACCCAAACAATTCTGTACAATTCATGAGGGTACTGTATGTAAAATCCAGAGGTGTGCCTGGGTGCTTTTGTCTCAGCAGAGGAGATGCGACCCGATCTCACGTTACAAATATTTACTCTCTCACAAAGCTTCTCAGCCGCCCGTTTACACTATTGCAGCCAACCTTCACTCAACACATATATTACTTCAAAACACAGAGGAATAACTCCCAGAGAAACAGCGGCTTTCATATTTAGGGCACTTTACGTAAACCTCAAAAGATCAACACAACGTGGCTGAATACGGGGTATTTACATTGGTCATAGGTGTGTGTGTGTGTTGGCTGTGTCTCCTGGCCTCAGATGTATGTAGTACTAGATCAGCTCGCTACCTAGCTTGCTATCTATCTGTTTATCTATCTATATATTTACAGATAGACAGATATAGATAGATACAGTACATAGATAGGGCTCAAAATATAAAATAAAAAATATAAAAGTAAAACAAAAACGTGGGGTAAACAGGTCTTCACATCCCAGGCCTCTGACTTGTTTTAACTTTGTGAAGCATACACAAACGTACTAGGCTAACATGCTGCGCAGATTCATGTGTTTCATTTCAATGACTCGCTTGTAAAAAAAGGGAGAGAACATTGCTTTTACATCTCAATCGTGCCTGATTTACGATGGCTCCTTTCTCAGACGCATTCTGCACCTGTGAGTAATATCCTGTATGTACTCTTATGAGTGTGTGTGTGTGTGTGAGAGATATCTCAGTGGAGATTCAATCTTTGAGAGAAGCTGACAGTCTGAAGGGAGAGAGTTGGCTCGCTTGCACTCCCCTTGACACACATACACACACACACCTTTAAAAATATGAAGCGGGAGGGAGATGGAGGGAACAAGTGGAAGACATTTCCTGGCTGTGAATCAGGCTGATGACGGATCACGTTTCCTTGGAGTGTCTGTACACAAGTGACCAGAATGATGCCTTCTGATTGGTCGCATTCAGAGCTGCGCATTCATTGCGCAGCTCTCTAACCAGGACGTTTATTGTGTAAGACGCAATCAGAGCCGCTATTCCAAGGCAGAGCTGGAGGGACCTGAGTGTGGGTGGAGATGGATGGAGGGAGGGAGGGAGGGAGGGAGAGAAGGGAAAAGGAGATGGGGCGTGAAGAGTTGAGGAACTTGGTACGAGTACAAGAAATTATCCTCAGTAAGAAGATGTAGAAGAAGATGGCTCGGGGGGTTAAATCACAAATAGACAACTAACAAACAGATGGGGATTCATATTATCACTTGAAAACCATGCACTTATAAAGTCTCGACATTTCAATGCTCGTCATCTCTATGCTTGGATTGTTTTCTAAGTTGACAACATGAGAGTCAACCTGTGTGCAATATGCCCCTCTGATAAGTCTTGAAAAAGACACTGAATTGATGAATGCCTAGTAGCTTAACTCTGGTCTGTTGCTCTGGTGATTCTTAATCATATAGTCTCAGTATAGTCTCATCAAATCTGATGGCAGCAATTCCAAATCTTGTGCAGAGGGCTCCTTAATAGTAAAGAAATGTTAGCTTTGAAAATCACAAATCATGGTTTGAGTGGTTCAGGCTCAGGGTGTATTTGTAAATAGATACATAGACGCATGCTGTGCAGAACCTACGGTTTGCAGTACAGCTAATTTGTCTCCCAAGCAAAAAAGAGTTTTTTTTAAACACCTTTAAAGACAAAAGCAGTGTGTCATCTGTGTTGTTTCAGCTTTAATTCCCAGAGGCACTTTTTATTTTGAGGGAACAAACAAACTTGATGTTAAACCAGATTACATATAGCTAACTGGAGCCACCAATATCAAACAGAAAAAGTATCTTCTCTCTTAACAGCAAGAGCACACTCTGCTGATATCACAAAAGCTTTGGAGAAACTAAAACCTATCCATGCCATGCTTATGTTCCACAACAACAAACTTAATCCTCCACGCTACACAGAGAAAATGTGTGAAGCGGCGATGTGTACTTGCCAACACCTCCCCTTAGCCTCTTTCCATTTCCTCCAACCTCGTCCGTCACGCCCACGTTTTGTTGCGAGAGGTTCTGGATTTCTCAGATTCTCTGATTGTTAATCATGCATCATATTGCAAGCAGATTGCAGGTTTCCATTCCAACAAGCACTAACCCACTGATTATCACAGCTATATAGAAGGTCTTGTGGTCAGTGAAATCACCTGCTGCAGTGATCATCTGGAATGACAAATGCCCTGTGGTGTCGTGGTGGCACATGGCTGACCCTGTTCTCTGACCTGCTTTGAAAGAGGAAAGGTGAAAACAAAATGTATCTTCAGAGACCAATAAAGTTTACTTTACTCTAATGTGTACAAGGCAAGAGACAGGAAATGGCCTTTAAAGATGTACGGTAGGCCTACACTCTCTTTGAGAGACACAGATGACTTTTGATCAGTTTATTGAGCAGCATCCCTTCTAAAACATTAAAAGTAAAGTCTAATCACTTTAATCTGTGAAATAACAGTATAGATAATAGTAATTTGTTGTAGTATGGATACAATATGGTGTAATAGGTAGTTTCAAGGTCAGTCCATACTGAGGTTAAAAATTATGAAAAGCAGCCAGTTTTCAAAGCACAGACACTGGATACAGATGAGACATACAGTTGGTTGGTTTGCTACAAAATGTCTCTCAAATTATGCTGTGCTCAGAAAGTCCTGTCCAGGACAATGTGCCAAAATTGACCTAATAATTCTGTTAACCAAATGTTATCTTGAGCAGTATAACTAATTGAAATACAATGCATTGTATACTGTATGTATGTATTGTATATGTATGTGCTGTATATATATGTACTATATTTAATATATATATATATATATATATATATATATATATTGTGTGTGTGTGATACTTATTTTGTATTTATTTTGTGTTAAAATACATACATAAAATACACATAATTCTTAGTTAACACCGTAATACTAAACCTCATCAGTGTGGCAACTACAAAACCTTTTCTCCTAATTCAGCCATGCCCAATGCAGCGTTTTTGTCATTTCCACTTAATAGTGCATGATGGTGCACTTAATGGTGCATGAATCCGAAAATCTGCCAGCTTTCTCTTTGTATTGAATCTCTAATGCAATATCATTTGCCACAATTTCCGCTTCACTCAACTGTACGAAGTGACAATTGAAATATATTGAGCCCGCAACATCAAAATCATTACACAGAGGAGAAAATGTTCAGCAGGTTGATAAACTGGTCAGATGGTGAACTTTATGCAGATGAATAATATCCAGTGGGTTGGTTGATTTGTTATAGACTCCCTCCCTCTCTCTTTTTACTCCCCCTCGTCATATAATGTCTGCTGACCATGGCCGTGACAGCATTCACAGCATGACTGTTTGTCATAAAACTAGGGAGGTGTTGTCCTATGGCTCTAGCATCTGAGCTTCATTCTAGCCCTAAACATCATGAATAACCAGCAGGCTTCCTTGTAATGGGTTTTATACCATAGTCGTTCGCCTGTGGGGTGTAAGTGGAGAAATTGACAGCAGGTTGATGAGCTGGGAAAGAAGGTTTTACTTGAGGCAGATGAATACTGAGTTGGCAGGTTTGTTAGAGAACATCCACATACCGATCCTCCTTGTCCCTGTATGAAGAACATTTGGAAGTTTTGCAAGCAAAAAAAAAATAAAAATATCTCCAACAAAGCTAATTCTGTATCGAAACAAGTTTACACATAAATGAATATGATAATATGACTTAAGATTCTCTGAAATGTGTGGATTTGTCCAGTTCCATACAAAATGTGACCTGGACCTTAAATTCCTGTAGTTAATATACCTGTTGACCTCTCTGTTATGTTGCTTCAATGTGATGGCTCAAAAAGGGAAACACACCGTCAAAATCACCGGCAATATCACTCAAAATCTCATATCAGGCCATGTCCACACTAATGCGTCTTGAAAAATAGGTCTCTTTTGGGTGGTCATAAGCGCCATTGCAGTGTTGATGGCAGACCAAAATGTATCTATATTAGTGTGGACATGGCCTCAGAGTTCATATTGAAACTGAACGAAGCCTAGAATGGGTGGGGGTTGGGGTGGGGGTTGCAGGAGATGAGATACAGCCAAAGCAGCTGGGAAAGAAGGTAACTAGTCAATAGGGATTACTCCCTTTAACAGTTAAAGGCCAAGTTCAAACCCTGTGACAGCTAGCATCTGCCCAGCAGCACAAGGGAGCTGTTCTATATCTGACCCTGTGCTCTGACCCTGTGCTCTGACCCCCTGGTGGATGTGGCAAGCATTAAGAAAATGTCTCCTCCGAGATTAATAAAGCATCACTAGGAAAATCTTGAGCCGAATTGGAGCAGGCGTTACGTAAGAGGCTAAATTATTTTCCGTGGCGCGTCTTTGGTAATATACAGGTTTTTTTTCATAGTACAAGCGCTGGAAGCTGAATGTCAAATATTATTTCCAATGTTTAATTTAAAACCTAATAATAACAATAATAATAAACATACAGTAGCTGCAATAAGACATGAAGACGGTTGGCGGCAGCTAAGTGTAAGTCACTGACATACTGTAAGCTGATCGTCTTTGGTTGGCAGGGAGCATTTGAAAAGGGTTTATAATCTGTTATCTTAGAGGGGGACTCCTTTATTGCGCTATAGCACCCCTACACAACCTTACATTTCCTTCCCAGCTCCCAGGTTGTTTTGAAACACAACTGTGCTAAAATGTGAATGTGGCTGTAGGGGAGCAGTAGAGAACATGTGAGCTTATATGAACACTGTAGAGGGCGAGTAGAGATGAATGCTAGCAACTCAGCCCTCAGGTGTGGGAGGATATGAGTTTCAAACCAAAACAACAAGAAACAAATTCCATTAGTTTTTGGTGAAAGATGAAAGCAAACAGAACTGGTAATAGATTCAGACATTTGGACCACACTGTGTATATGAAAGCTGTTATGTTGAATTGTAATTTTCATTCTTGTCATAATCAGACAGAAAAGACAGGGTTGGGCAATATGTGTGCTGGGTTGGGTGACAGGGTTGGGCAAACAGCTGTGATCGTGAAGCCTAGGACCGTGACAATGTGCAGAACATGAACATTGGTCCAACTAAGTTTTCATCTTGCAGCCTGTAACCCCCCTCCACACCAATATACTTTTAAACAATTCCCTCATTGGTAGACGGAGGAGACAAACAGAGATTTATGAGTGATATGGATCGAAATGAAAATCTGTTCGGCATCTATTTGCACATGGCATTTCATGAAAATAGCAGCAGGCTTATTAGATGGTTGTGGAAGTTCTCAAGCGTGTTGTTTGCTAATTTCCCGGCTCGCCATCACATGCTTGCACCGAAATGGGAGTGGGGGCGCAGTAGAGGGTGTGTCAGTCAAAATCAGGTAGCGTAGTGCTAGTTTGGTGTCATATAAAACCAAATATTGCGCTTGCGTCTCTGCCTGGTCAGACCACGTCTTAGCATAGAATCAGGTTTTGTGTGCTAGTTTCCGGGCTTTAGACGAAGGTGCACTAAGCACAGACTTATCCAAAATCTTGCGACTTGCGCCGTGAACTTGCACCGTGTGCCTCCACTAGTGTCTTGACCATGAAACTAGGGCCCTATGACTGAACATGACAATCTTGTGAATGTCCGTGTACCTTTGTGGCCTTTTATGAGCTAAATGGTTTAAATGCAAGCCATGTTATGAAGAATCTAAACCACTTAACACTTGTATGTAGCGGTCATATACAGTTTACTATATCATCAAGTGCCTGTTCTCGATTGTAAAATTAGTACCCTGAACAGAGTGAAAGCAACCTTCTTATTACCATCCGAGTCTGTATATCAAAGAAAGTGCCCCAGATTCTCTGGATAAATGGTTATTACCAGACTTGTTGCCATTACTACTGAACAAAGGACAAAAATGATTTTTATTTATTTTTGCGAATAGTGATGTTTTGAAGACAGTGTCCATTTACACCACCCAGTCCTGGTTACGAGATGCCACTGTACATCAAAGAGAGTCTGGCTTTGACGAGGGGAGGCCATCAGCGCTGAATAGAAGAAAGCAGGCATTAACATCAAATAAGAACGAGATGTTTTTGTACAGAGTAACATTTTAATGCATTTTGAATATCAGCAAGCTAGTCTGTCATCAAACTTTAAATAATATTTTCAAGTATAGTGTAGAAAAATCGAGTTTGCCTGCCAGTAAAAGACATAGTATTTTATGATTAACTACTACTTTAAATTTTAGATCTCAATTACGCCTGTTCTGGGACTGTAGAAACAATATAATGCTACATCAAAGGACAATATGGCGTTTTTAACCTCACTTTATTTTTTTAAGCGATAAAGGGAGCTCGCACATATTTGATAGTTCAGAGAAGACATTCGATTCAAGGCCAGCAGGGAATTTGTGCGTTTACAAGACGAGGTAGATAATGATTGGCAGACTTTTATCCACTCCATTTTCTTGTCAACACACGTAGATAGCTATGTTTACACAGAAAATTGTATGTATTCTTCTTAGTGTGACATTCATCTGATTCCTCTCCTTACATGATTCTATAAAATAATAATCTAGTTTACGTGTCAAGCTATTGCCATACTGTATGACGATTTAATCTGCTTGTTTCCTATCATATTTCATGTTATTTTAGGAAAATCTTTTTAATCCGTGTCTCGATGTTTAGAATTTATTTGGCTTCTTTTAAATAACAGCGTTACATGTCTGTGTTTTGTTACGCTCCCTAATCTTTCATACAGACACTGCAATCTTGACCTCCCATATTGCATGAATCTCTAACAACTACTATAACACAACAACTACTACTACTAATAACTACAAAAACAAGATTTAAAATTCTAACCATGCATATTAAATCAAATCAAATCAAATCACTTTATTGTCACACTACCATATACACAAGTGCAACAGTAGGTGAAATTCTTGTGT
>JAOEHI010042419.1:0-21643 GCA_025447815.1 Percopsis transmontana
GCACCTCTCTTTGTCACGTCGTGGCAAGCACACAACTGTGTATGAGTGCCACTACTTGACAAAGAGAGTTGCTCTCTACTTGCTCTTCACTACTTGACAAAGAGAGTTGCTCTGTGACCCCTCAACAGCATCTTGATGCATGCTATGTGTTTTCCTTCATGTCTATAACGATAGAATTTTCTTGGCACGGTTGTACTCTGTACTCTGCATAGCAGGTTTTCCATCATTCCTTTCACCAGATGCAGAGTTTGAGTGAGTTTGATTCCAGATGATAAACTCAGATGGCATCTAAGTACACTGATGAGGACGTCGACGTCCATCAGGGGAGGATGTAACCTACCTATTAATAGCGGTTCAGTTAATTAAATTCATTCATTCTTGCACATTACATGCATTAGTGATATATAGTATATAGTGATATATTAGTCCTGCAGTGAGGTTCCTGTGTCTGTCCCTACGCTGGTGTGACAAGGCACCGGCTATGTGTGTGATGCGTGCATACTGTATATCAGCTGCTTATAACTGGTGGCAGGACCAGCTCGCCAGAGTTGTTTCTCCATTCTTTAAAAGACACCAAGCCCCAGTGCATTGGAACAACTTTTGTTGTAGAGGTGTTGGGCACAACAACCATAAAAGGACTTAACGTTGCAGTTATTGAATTTTGTGCATATGCTTTATATATATTTATATGTTTGTCCATCTCATCTCCTGTTACTGTAAATTAAATATTTTTCACAAATAACTTCATTCATAATATCATGAAAAAATAGTAATACCCAGGGCTAAGCATGCACAGTGATCCGACTATATCCACAGTAAACATACTTGTTTACACTATCACTAATGGTCACAGTGCTCCTATGATTAGATATACAGTATCTGACACAATAAAAATTTACAGTAACACGTCTGAATAAAAATAGAATTTAATGATATAGGCTACAATTTCTCCCGTCAAACCCAGCAATTCTGTGACTATATTTTAATTGCTTATGTGTGAAATTATAGTTGATCTGGTGATAATGAATAAGCAATTAGCCTACTTGATACAAACGTGTTTACAAATGTATCAACTCTTCTTATGTTCACATAGACAGTAAGGAATCTATGTTGTGGACATTGTTGACAGCTCAGTCGTTATGAGTGATGTTAGGTTATTGTCAATGTGTCTGTACTTAATTGGATGGACGTAACCAGGAGAACCTCAGACATACCCAAGTTGCCATAGCCAAGGTGTTATTCAACTCTTCGTTGACCACGTGTACTTCATTTTCTACAAACTCTATAGCTGAGCCGATCCGGACGTCCTTCCATTGTCGATTGTTCATCCACCAAGTGATCAATATCATGAACAACAGGACCCAGCTGATGCTGAGCCCGAGATACCCCGTTAGATACACAGGATAGATGACCACCAAGGCTCTCCCAAAGTTGACCAAGAACTCCATCAAAATGCGCTTTACGGCAATCGACCCTGTATCGGGCCACTTTTATTGGTGGCGGGTGATGCAGCTCAGATCTAATTCGCAAAAGACGCGCCGCGCTTTCGCATTATTGCGAAACTGATTGCAGGTGAAACAAACACCTCTGAACTTCCGCGTTTGAAATGGTAGCTAGACATTCCCAAAATTGTACACCTGCGCCATGGACTATGGCTGGGCTGCGGTTAACCAACAGTTATTGCAAACACTCTCCTAGAATAAGAACTGCATCATGTCATCAGGTTACTTCACTTGTGCATTTTTCATTACAAGAGTAGAAAGGAGAGGACGGATTAAAATTTTTTTTTTTTTTAAAACATACTGTATTAAAAAGGTAGGCTATTCATTTAAAAAGCTTTATGCTTTATCTTATTGACGTAATTGTGGCTGCTAATAAGATTTTAAAAGGTTGAGACATAGTATTCCATCAATCCCAACAGTTAATCGTCCATTTAAATAATGATGACAATGGTGACAGCTATAAATATATATTTAACAGAAATGATCTGTGATGTAATATTGTTATAGATTTCCTAACCAAATAACATACAGTACTGTTCTTCAGGGGTGCTCTGCATACATGCATGTATGCCACAAGACTATACCAAATGTATACCTGCAGAGGGAGCCAGAGACCATTTTGTCTCGTTTTCACAAGTTTACAGGATTTCATATTGACAAAATCCCTCAGTACCTCACACTTAAACAGGGACAAATAATTCGGAAAATGTCTGCTTCTAAAAATGTATTGTTTGAAAAGAAAATTTCAACCTACTCAAGAAGATTAGAAATTCTCGAACACGTTGCTGGAGAGTTGTTTATTTTTCTAATTTTGCAAATAAACTCTGAGAAACACATGAACAGAACAAAACCAGGAGTAACTTAAACCACCACATGCTCATCTCCTGTTAAGGAAGGGGGGTTCATGGGTTGAAGCAGTCTACCAGGTGCTTGGAGTTCCAGGGCCCTGCATGGCATCGCAATAACGCTGCGTTGACGAGGCCCTTTGCATCCTGATAGAGGGTGGTATCCATCTGCACGAGAAAAACAATACTGTATTTACAAGACTACAGTCCAATGCACTCCCATAGAGCACATATTTCCAGCAAAGCTGAACAACAACCAGATCCTAATATGATAATGTTGGTCGCATGCAGAGATGAAACGGTATGAAAATGTCATATCACAATTGTAGTGACCAAAATCATCACGGCTATCAGTTTGCTTCCATGATATGGCCTTCCTTCCTATATCTTTATAGAAGCGGAAAGTTCATTCATACATTTCGGGGTATTCAGACAACAACTGCAATCATGAGTGGTTAATGTTCTTCAAGGCATATAAAAAAAACATGTCTTTTCAGTGTATAGTATACTTTGAAGAGCCTGAGCATTCCAGTATAGTCCAGTTTACTTCGTCCAGAGTTTGGGCATTTAGGGACTGGCGAAAGTGTACAGGCGTGCAGGATTTATAACAAGACAAAATGAGTACATGCAATGTGGCAAAATAATAATTTTATAGCGATGTTGGAGACCAAAATTGTAACTGAAATTAAAATTTGATGAATCGCCCAGCACAATATATTCCATCCCAAGAATGTAGAATGCTTTAAAATAGTTAATGGATGTGGATCCGGATCACAACCAAATTTTGATAGGACCTTGACCCATGGTTGAGCTTTCCATAAAATTGTATAGCTAAAACATATCCAGTTAAAAAACTAACTGGAGGTAAAAACAAAGCCTGGTGCACACCACACAAGTTTTCAAATCCTAAACAATATTGGGAGCCACATAACGGCAGATAATCGCTTTCCACTAGCCCCCCCCCCCCCCCCCGCCAATTAAAAGGAAGGCCCCCGCAATTTTCAGGAACAGGCAATCGATCATCTATTGTGTGCTAGACTTAACCTCCTTGGCGGAAGTAATAAACATAGTTAGCAGTTGCAATTGATTTTCATTATAAACACTTGCATACCTTAACACTGTGGTAAGTAGGAAAATCCAGGAGATAGCTATGGCCACCCAGCTGTGCCACCCTAATGAAATAGCTGTACAAGGCTCTCTTGCAAAGTCTGCTTGAGAAGCCGGCCCCACTCACAGATGGAGAACTATAGAAGACAACAAATTAAAGGTTCTTTACCTATATTCATAAATAACAATTATATTATACAGATAAACTTAAATAATTTCTAAGATACAATCTGTTACATTTTATTTGTCTTCTAATTTGGACCATACTCGTCAACAATGTTGCCTTTTCCAATGTCCAGAACTTCAATGTCCTCATCTCCAAGGCACCAGTTAATGCTGAGGTCATCTTGGCAGGGGGAGACAACATTCCCCACCTGGGAACCACTTAAGAAGAAAATATCCTGTTTTCTGTAGGGCGGAACCAGGTTATCCTCCCATCCATCGCCAAGTCGCTTGTTGATGATGTCAGACACGTCATCAGCAGAGTGAGTCTTGCTCCCTGTATCAACAAAGCTGTGAAAACTCCTGAAACTTTATGAAGACAAATAGTTCATCCAAGCAAAGAAATACAATGCATCAACCGCCCAAAGGCTAAAGATCCAACTCCTTTACTATTCTAAAACAGTTCCAGGTCACAATGTCTAATCAATTCTATTTCCCGTGTACACCACAAAACGCTGTGTAGCAGTTCTTTACCTAGCACCATGCTGGTAATGTAGAGTGGCTTGATGAAGTGGCTCAGCAGTGCCCCCTGAACTCCAGTGACTGTCCATCGACATAACTTGTCAGTGCCGGACATGCAGCAGACCTTAGTGCCCCAGATACTGGGGTCAAGGTAGGCTGAAGCGATCAGCAGGCCATTTGTATGGTACTGAAGCTTCAGAGAAGTGCAAATGTTGCTCACAGAACCCCTACACAGGATACAAAGACATTATTTTAGGAAATATCTGAATCTACTTGAAACCACAATCATGCCCCCCCCACACACACCTACTGTAAATTACTAAAGAGCAATTCCTACACTTCAACCTATCTCTATATGTTTACACACACACACTCAAATTCTAAAGTTTTACACAAGAGGAATTTTGACTAAATGACGAGTCCACACAACTGGAAAACCTTGAATTTTACGACAAGAGACCTTTAAGACATCCCTAGCCTTACTTGAAATAGAAGTTCTTAGCTGCTCCCTCTGGTGGATGGTTGGTGTAGAGATGCAGGTTGATGTTGGGTTTAAGTTGAAGCAGGTGGCTGTCTGAGCTACTCTCAAAGATACAGTTTTCCTTGGACGTTGGAAGAGGATCCAAGAAGAGAAGAAGCTGCTTGTACAAGAACCTGAACACAAATGAAAACATGTCATCCTTACTATGTGACAATAACAGTATTCACCAATAAAACCATGAATGAGTAAGGGCATTGAATGGTTTAAGAGTGAGGAAAAGGCAAAGAGTCAAATAACAATGAGGATTTGTTCACTACAACATTTTATAAAGTTGTGAGTACCAAAAACAAAAAGGACAAACAAAGTAACATCAACCACGATGCCATTCATGATTATTCAGCCTCATTTTAAATCATGTAACCTGTACCTCTGAAGTGCTCGCCTAGCAATTACGATAGCATGGCAGTCGTGGACCATGGTTCCATTGTAGCAAAGCCATTTGGTGCAGCTGGACTGGCCGGCTCCCAAAGCTACCACTTCCAAATACTGGGAGTCCTGACCTGCTGTGTCCAACACTTCTGTAGAGGAAATCAGAGTTTCTGAAATTAATATTCCTGCTTCTGCTATATAGGATGGAAAGGGAATGATGCGAAAGCCTCAGAAAGCAAAAAACAGTAAAAGAAGAAAATGTGTCTTCAGAGGGGAGGGGAGCAAAAGAGTACGAATTCTTTGTTCACTGGTAAATGGACGCAACATGGCATCTTAGTCCCTGTTCAAATACCAGCTTGTGAAAACAGAAAATGTATGCTAGTTCATTATGAATCAAATACACAAGCCAACAAAAATTGCCTAATCCCTGTTGAACTTAAAATCTATAAAATTTTAAGATTCTAAAGCTGTATATGATTTTAAGGTAAAACATTACATTTTAATTGATATTAGTACTGCAATTGCTCTTCCAAAGCCCAAATATTGGTTATCTCTCTTTGATTACCAATAATCGATATCGGCCCTGAAAAAAATAAAATAATATTGGTTGACCCCTACTACACACCACATGGTTGAAATCCTATGGGGTGTGTCCTAAATGCTTAGGCTATCTATGCCCGTACACTGGAACACAGAAAGATGTTTGGTGCCTTGCCACCACTGACAAAGCTATGGCTCAAGTGATTGAGCCGTAGCTCAATCACAACTACAGTTTATCGGAAAATAAATTAAATGGTCTAATGAAATTCCCCCCAAAAAATATACCACTTGTGACCAGATGGTGGCAAAAATATTGAGTTATCCTCTGAAGCTCCAAAGATTTAAGAAATTACTTTTACATACACCACCCAATATAAAAAAGATTTCACCTCTCTCTAGCACAAATGCTGCGATGTTGCTTTTACAGCTGTAGAACTCAGGACTCATCTTCAACAGGTCGTCAAACTTCCTGCTGCTTATTGCTGCCATATGGTTCTTGTGCCAATCAGCCTGCCAAGCTGGAGAATAGTTACAAGTGGTTTGTTTGGTCACAACAGTACACACAAGTGAGCCCAACAATCTGTACCATATCTCACAGCATGAGGCAGGATACTACTAAATGCAGAATATATTATACTGTACATGCAACATGCTGAGGCAGATATTGGTACCTCCTTTTAGAAAATTAGTGTTCTGTGTATGAAGTGGATACTTTTCTGGAGTCCATAGGCGTTCCTGACACATTCCCCATGAACTTTTTTGGTATCCCAATCCGATCATTCAATATTTATAGCTGCCGATTTACGATCTGATCCCTTAATAAATCCCTTAATAAATATACCAGGCCTATAACTGTACCATACTATATCTACGTCCTGTTTAAATCTTTGTAATGTACTAAGATCAACTGTCTTATTGGATAGCAAACTCTGTTGTGAATTAAAATAGTTAAATTAATAAATAATAAATAATAGAATTCATTGATAAGTGATTATAATGAATATTTGTAAGATATATCAGTTAATAGAAATGTGTAAGCTGTAAGTACGATTGACTTGGTCGCGAACCTTATTCTAAAGTTCTGGTATTACTGTGTCTGAAATGTTGTGTCGGGAGGGTAGGACATACTGTGGCTCCATAAGCCGGCGAAAGCCTACGTTCTCTACCACCAAAATTGGCTGGTCAACCAAAGAGATAAATTATTTTCTCTGTTATTATTGCTGTCTTGACTGAATTTATCTCGTCTTTTCAAGGCAGTGAAAGCTCGATAGTTTGTAGTTTCAAGCTACTCAGGCCTACTGTAGCGTGCAACTGAACGTTATAATCTGCGTAACTGACGTAAATTGGACAAACGCGAAAATAGATCAGGCTCTGGATCGGACCATGGATGCAAATACCACTCAGTTAAAAAATGCCTGGATAGGCCCCGATACGGATCTTTGATATCGGATCAGGACATCCCTAGCCGTCAGATGTGTGTATATTGCATTCCAACACAGATTTAGCTTTAGCGTAATAAATAATTTTCCTTCACCTCACCTTGCTGAGACATGGACTGTGATAAGAATCAGTGGGGACACAGTTCATAAGATATATTATGATGAACAACAACCATACACATAGAAACCTTTAAACAATAATGCAATAATATAAATTTCAGTCCTGAAATATTACACATCCTAATGAGAACAACTGCCCTTAGAAAATACCACACAGAGTGCATCCTCATGCCTTGTCCCTCCTTATGGCTGAATTGAAATGCCAGAACATTACCTTTAACCTTCGGACTCTTTACTGGGCTCTGCAGGTTGTCAGGCTGGCCAGGGAAAGTTCCCTCATTCAGGAAGCTGCCATTGGCAGGAGGCGACATGTCGAAGAGGGAGAGTCCACTACAGCTATCATCTGACTCTTCATCCTGGAAAGACACAATTTCGTAATAATTTCATAAGAACGTAGGAACCTGATTTAATCCTTCTGTGACCCACCTTTGATCAGCGGTTTTAGAACACTGCAAGGTATTAGTGGTGTAAGAGTGTACAGATGTCAAAATTACAATGCCAATATATTACCTAGCACCTTTGACAATACATTGCTCTATACACTTACATCATCATCCAAGACATTACAAGGATTAAGCATGTAGCTTTCCATGGATTTGAGGGAGTGTGACATCTCAGTGCTGTTGTTTTCTGACAACTCAGCTTGTATGATTGCGCCATGATGTCTGTAGTTTAATTCTGGACCGGAACTGAACAGATCAATGGGGTTGGGAAGTTAAATCAACAGGTTTATTTTAATATAAATAATATAACCGATATGGTAATACACTATATTACCATATCGGTTATATTATTTATACAGTAGGAGAGTATTAAATACAGTAATGATTAACCTACAGCTTGTGTATAAAAAAATTTGCCTTTGCTTACCTCAGACCAGGGCTGTCACAGAAAACTGATTCATCACCCTCAGCCAACTCTTCAGGGATGGAAGAACTGTGAATGTGCATCTTAAACCTGCGGTCAAACTTAGACAAAACCTGAAAACAGGCAGTTCCTCTTTTAGGAAAATGATCCTTAGGTTCTCTTGCGGTTGCCATGTTTGCTTTTTAAGCCTTTAAATGTAAGTGTACCTGTAGAGAGAAAAAATTAAATATATGTGCTAAAGAAAAGGTATTATGAGATGAACAGCTACTTTGTTTCTTTAAAATTATTAATTTATGGAGGGCTTGCCCCAAACCGTAGGGTTCAAATTACAAAGGAGAATACATAGTTGCTAATTAGAAATTACATAAATGATACTGCCATTCCCTGAAATCAATTAAACAATGCACAGTCAACATTATTTGACCACACATTATTTTTCATGAGAAAGGCATCGCGTTAGCTCATTAGACCTAGCCGCCACATGGTATAACTATTTCAAGTAGATCTGATAAATCAAGCTAATTGCATGGTTTGTACAGGCTGTAGGGAACATGTTGGTATTTTCAATTAATCATACAATTCACAACTTCTTGTTTAATGCTTAGCCTAACAGTTAAGATAAATTCAAAATGTTCTCAAAGAACTACTAAAAGTTAAAACAGTGTAGCCTACTTGCCGTGTTGATGAAAATAGCTGGTGTAGTTCCGTATTATGCACCCCCACCGTGAAATGCACCCCCCTTGCGGGAGCGCGCATTTATCACTCGGTTCGAAAAGTGAAGCAATTCGCCCGAATTCACCTTAATATCGCAACCAAACGAAGTGTGGGGTGTTCTATTTCGCAATTTAATACCTCGTGAATGGAAAAGAAGAGAAGAACATCAGTCATCTACATTCTTTAGAAGAGTGTAACTGATGTTCTTCACAACACAAAATCAGGCTAATTCGTTGGGGATATTAACGAAGGCAAACCAATACCATACACCCCAATTATAATTACAAAATTATATGGCATTGTTTTTAGCAAGTTAAAAGTATTTCGCTTATTTTCACGCGGCTGTTTTCTTAACAATTAATAGGTTCAAATTTGCTTTCAATGTGGTTAGCCTGTAGGCTACTCATATAGGTCGAAAATAAATAGTCCCCTGCTTAACTTTGACTAGGAAAGTGTCATATGCATGAAACTCACTCTAGCTACACATACTAGCCCCCCATGTATACTGTGAAAAGCATGTGATGCTGGGACCAACAGGAAAAAATACACGGGGGTGCTTTTCACAGCAGCTGGCTGTCTTCCACTTGCCGTGATATGCACCCCCTGCCTGACATTGACTAGGAAAGTGTCATATATGCATGAAACTCACTCTAGTAATTCAACATACTAGACATACTACTAATTGCTTCACTTTTCAAACCGATTGATAAATGCACAGGGCCTCGTGAACTTTAGCGCCCACACCTGGCAGATAATAATTTCGATTCGTTTTTGGACAATGCAGAGATATTGTTTAAATAGATAAGACTGTAGATAATTTAATAGATAATTTTTTAAAAGTAGATTATAACGAATCTGAATGTAATAAATACTGTAATATTTGATATCACCATAGTCTATCCAATAAACATTGTAGGCTATCATATGTAGAATGCAAAGATGGTAGGACATGTTTATACTGTAAATATAATTATTATAAATGGTTAATATATATATATATATACGGATAGGTAGAAAATATTCAAAGCAAAGATGAATAACAAAGACATGGTATCTTCGATAGCTTTCATACAGTACAATGATTTTTCTGAGATTTAAATTGAACAGCTGAATAGATTTAATGAATTTTAAATGAGAAGCACACAAACACGCATATTGTTTTCCAGATCCATTTTTACTTCAGGGGATGTTGCAACACAAACAAATAGAAACTATTGTGAAAAATTAATCTTGCAGAGACTTTCCTTAACATGTATGTGTTCGTGTGTGGGCACGTGTGTGTCTGTGTGTCATGCATACTATTTGACAGTCAAAGTACTGCTGGATATTTGGGTGCTGAGGGTGAAAAGTACCTTATTTATGCTGCTGTAATATGAGACTAGAAATGATTGTGTTTAAAATAGTTTAAGAAAATACACAATAGGAATATTCTAAAAAAAACATCCACTAGAGGGCATAATCTGTGCTTTGTCTCAATTTCTTCATTACATGACCTACAAATAAGTAGAGAGAGAGAGAAATAGAGGGAGGGGGGACATTAGGCAGTTTCCCCCACATAAAAGGTATGGGTTTTTGTCCGTTCTAAATGATTATAAGTTATGGTCAGTTGCATTTGACAACACTAGCATTTGCAAGATTATAGCTGCGTGACTACGTTAAAGCTGACAGTATGCCATGATTTGATGCACTTTTCACATTAGCATATTGGCATCAGGTTTTTTTTGTGTATGTGCAAGATATGTATGATATGTATAATATACAGTGTATGTGTGTGTGTCGGGGGGCGGGGGGGACAGGGGGACAGGTGTTGATAAACACCTAGATAGATAATTAGATAGATAGATACTGTAGATACATAAATAGACAGTAACGTCTAACGTCTTGCTTCATGTATCTTTAAACAGGAGATGGAGACTTTTCCACACTGTGTCTGGTGAGGAGGGAGGGAGGCGCAGGCGAGGAGTTTCATGTCTAATCCCCCCCCCCCACACACACACACACACACACAAAAATGTAATCACCCTCTCCGTGTTTTCTCTCTGCGTGTTTTCTCTCTGCATGTCGTGTCGTGAGGTATTTCCCGCATCTGACATCCTCCTCCACGGCACACCGTGCTGTTCTTGGTGAGTCTCATCAGGATAATTATTCGCTTACGGCCATCCGAGGCACGAGCATCTGCCTCTCCTTCTGTTGACCTTCCACCGCATTCCCCCCTCATCTATTCTCTTCCCATCCACACCCCGCTGCCCCTCTCCTCTCCTCTGATTCACCCTCTTCTCCTCTTCTTCTCTCTCCTCTGCATTCTTCTCTCATCCTCCTCTCATGTCCTCTCCTTACAATTCTCTTCTGTTCTCCCCTTCATCTTCTCCCACTTAATTTTCATTCTATAAAGTGAAAGCTTTGCTCCCCTATTTTCCAGCCAGACAGGTCTACATTACTGTACATACACATTCTGCATGCATTCTAGAGAGGTTCTATTAGATGGGATGACAAGAAAGATTAAAGGGAAGACTCAAAGTATAGACATAGAATTCATGCTTGATGATTATTCATAGGATACAACAACAGCTGTGTTTAAAGAATATTCACACATAGATCATTAATATCCAAATGGCCACGCCATCTTTCACAAATGTTACATCAGTTCACTGACAGATACAGTATACAGTGTAGTAATCTGTAGATCTACATTAATAGGAATTCTGGGGGCATATTTTACACATACAACCCATACAATATTATCTCTCTATCTGTGACCTTGTAGATAATACATGTTGAGAGGGTATAATCAAAGTCCTTATTGGAAAGTCATCCATCAGCCATCTTGGTAACGCCCGCAGGCAGTTACTTTGGGCAGTTTATACTGCTACTACTACGCATGTGCAAAGTCAGTGCAACCACACGATTGGCTTAGTCGACCGATTGGCTCTTTGGGGGGAGTGGTGGAATATTTGCATACAACCGCCATCTTTGGCATTACGCACTTTTCCCATAGATTCTATTCAGAATTCAAGTGGCCTGTCTCCTCTATAATGTCTCTGGTATAATGTAGAAACCAGTATAATTGACAGTGACATTAAAAACTGTATTACTGTAAACTGCAACAAAATGCAAGGTGCTGTGTACAGCAGTCTTCTTCATTGCAAGGTCTGCGAGCCGCTGGCTGCCCCAGTGGCCTTCAGTGCGGCCGATGACGTGCCCCCCGACTATAAAAAAAACCATCACAGCGTTGTCAAATCCATTGGTTTTAAATAAGTGTTCCGAAGCAAAGAATCCAAGTTACATAACTACACCAGTAGGTGGCAGTGTACAAGGTAATTATGCCTGTTAACAACCCGTTAACCACAAGGAGGTAGAGCTAGAAGCAGCCATTAAAGCGAAAACAGCTAGGTCCTAGCTGAACATAAATGTATTACGGATTGCATTATTTTGTAAGTTAGGTGGTCTGGTGGCCCTCACACTGATGTCTAAGTGGCCCCCGTTGGAAAATGAGTAAAGAACAATGGGGTACACATAGGATAAGCACATTACTATCTTAGGCTCAGCCACGAAACGAAGGTGTGAAAATACAATTTTTAGGAAAAAGATGGAACAGCTGTGTTCAGCAGAAGTGTTTGTGATAATCTGTCTGATTAGACCTCTCGGATATGTACAGACCTCACTTGACTGACATCTAACATCTCTAACGCACCTGTCAGTTACAGCAGTGTTGGGCAGACAACCGACGCCTTCATTTTGATTGGGTGTATGTGCTGCTTTGGCAGCTTTGACCACTGAGAAGTGGTGTATTGAATCAAACACCTGTCCCTTTAATACCATCAACATCTATTCATCTTGGGCATCCTCCATCTTGGAGCCCCTTCAATTCTACATGTTACTGTCATACATTTTCTTGCCAATGTGTGACAGTAATATGATATGTGTGATACTGTGTACAATAATAGGAATGTAAAGTGAAATATGTGAGAAAAAAAGAAACAAACAAACAAAGAAAGCAGGATATAAACTAAAACAAAATAACCATGGACTATATTTTTACCCAGGTTACATATTACAGTACATGTATAAAGATTTTTTAGGAAACGTTTAGTAAACCTTCCCAGGGACCCCCTGCAGTATCTCCATGGAGCCCCAGTTGAATAACCACGCCCAGACTGTTAATGAAACAGCTAAAAAGTGTGAGATAATGTTAGAGATTGGGGGGGGCTATTTCCCGCATATGCAGAACTGCATCAGATAAAATGTTGGGGGATGGGATTTCATTCTCACCCGCAGGAGGAGATGTCCAATATCAAAATTGAGATTGCCATATTGTAATGTCAGATGCTTTTCAATTGCAGTTTGGCCTCATAGACGTCATTCAGATGTATTCTTTGCATGTTGCTTATTGTTTGAACACTAACTGCTTTAATGTGAAATAATTATGTTTCCACTACAGGAGCAGTAGAGCATCAGCTCATGCTGTCTGAATTGATGGGGCACTGCCGCACAAAAGAGCAGGCAGCGAAAGGCAGAGAGACACGGGGGCATCAATAAGACATCGCCCTGGCTTGGACATCAATTAAACATCAGAGGCTATTGGGGCGTCGCTGGGATTGCACTAAAAGTAGATGAATTCTGATATACAGTCAGGATCTCTGTTCTAGGCAGTCTTGCTCAACTAGGCATAAAGAGACAGATGAGTGTGTGTGTGTGTGTGTGTGTGGTGTAGATGTGCACTGGGTCTTTCCCCAGAGCGGTTCTGTTCTGTTCCTCTCCAAGGTGACGTGTGTTTCCATGGCAGCAACCTCAGCCCGGCATCCCTTTTCCCTTCCATGTCTCTCTCTCCCTCTCTCTCCCTCTCTCTCTCTCTCTCTCCCTCTCTGCCTCTCTCCCTCCCTCTCTATCTTCATGCTGCATACATCTCACAGCACAGTAAGCAGGCCATCAGGCATCATTCACATGGCCAAGGGTGGTCCTCCTCCAAGCCTTCTCATCCTGGCTCTGGGACATATGGGGGTATAACCATGATATGGACTACATGGCCTCCTCAATGTGCCTCAGTCTCTATTCCCTTGTTTGTCTCGCTTTGTTTCTCTGATCACACACTCACACACACACACACACACACACACACTTATGTACACAAGCTTATAGACATTCACGTGCACATGCATGTTGGGCTGCTCTGCGCCTTGGTTTAGAAATGGCATAAGCTTAATTTCGGATTGTGGCTCAGAGTCTAATTTTAGCCTATTTTTTTACTGCGCCACAATCTGCACGTGATAATTTATGTCGGAGGCTCGCACAGGAAACTGGCATCGTGTCTTTCCAACGAGCCAGTGGAATCAGCTGTGTCTCTGTTACACTGTTTTGATTCACCGTTCACTGGCATTGGGCTACATATCTGTGTCAAGTGACATATTGTCTGCAGGGTTTTCTCAATAGTTTCCACCAGCTCGCTCCTGTTCTTGCACCTTTTTTTCTGAACAATACACACACGCATCCTTACACACACGCACACTCACACGTACACACACACGCACACACACACACACACACACACACACACACACACACAAATATAGAGTTAGAGAGAGAGAGAGTGAGAGAGCAATGTAATGTAGAGGAGTGATTTCCATACCCTGTAAAAATCAATAGAATCGGATCTATCGTTGTGAGAATGTGTTGTTGCTTGTCTGTGTGTGTGTGTGTGTGTGTGTGTGTGTGTGTGCGTGTGTGTGCGTGTGTGTTTGTGTGTGAGCCAGAGGTTAATCAATACAGACTGTAATGGGTCCTCTAAAGAAACTGGATGGAGATGGTTTAGGGGGTGTGTGTGCGTTTTCATGTGTGTGCAACGTATTTATAGGATGACCAGTCTGTGTGTGTGTGTGTGTGTGTGTGTGTGTGTCCTTCATGGCAGGGCAGCCGTAGTGGGTGTGGTTGGGGGGCAGACAGAGCCCACTCAGTCTTTGGTGTACTATAACAGTAATTCAATTGAACTGGCGAGCCCAGGCCTTTGGGAATGACATTGTCTGTGTGTGTCTGTGTGTGTGTGTGTTGTCTTTCAGCAACCTGATCTCGCAAGTGCTCCCCCAGAACAGAATGATAAAGTGAGAAAGGGCCGTAGAAGCCTGCCGGTCTTTCTTTGGTTTATTCTGATTCATTCTTTCTTTCTTACTTTGTTTAATTAATTTCCTTCCTCTCTTCTTTTTGATGTTTTCTATTCATGCTCTGTAAAGATTTATCTTCTATTCACATTCTCTTGTATCTGTTTTTGTTGTCTATCCTTCCTCTATAACCTTCATGCTTTTCTCCTGTTTCCCTCCATTCCCTGTCTCCCTCCTCCTTGTCTCTCCTTCGTGAGGAAGCCCTCCAATGGGAGTGCTCCCCTTTCTGGAGGGTTCACAAGAAAGCAGAGTAGAACACGACTGTTCCTTCTCTGCTCATGTTTTACTTTCATGCCCACCACAATCATGCCAAATCCTTCCACTCCCCAGGCTGCACTGCAGTACATGCAGGACCAGTTTATACTATTTCTTCCTAGCGATCTGTTCCCGTAGCCTTGTTATTTGGATTGCTATGGCAGGTGCACTATTGTTGTTTGTCACATTATTCTTCTGGCCTGGCCTTCTTATTCTTATTTGGCCTGTAATTTTTATTATTTGGACTTATTTGGCCAAATTTGACACAGTTTAGTGTCAGTAGCTTCGATAGCTAGGAGGAGTCCTAGCTATCGAAGCTAGCTAGGACTGGGAGGAGTCCCAGCTATCGAAGCTACTGACACTAAACTGTCAAATTTGGGAAATTCCAAGCTGCGGCCAGAAATACTGAAGAAAATTGTATTGTAAAAATCGCCAAACAATAAGCAATTCCATCAAGGACAACCAGCAAGGACACCCTAGCAACCACCTAGATATGCTACTCATCACCTAGTGCACCAGAGCAACTACCTAGCAGTTCCATAGCAACCAGCCGGGACACACTCACACACAAACACACACACAAATGCATGAACACGCACAACAAGCACACAAAATTCTTACTGTACATGTAATACATACACTCATATGCCCATGTGCATGCCATGGGCACATACATGTCTGTATTCATACACCTACACACACATGTGTGTGTGTGTGTGTGTGTGTGTGTGTATGTGTTTTTTTTGCTATTGCACTGCCACAAACTCCCTGCTGCTTACTAAGCTAATCCATGGTTTATTATAAATCAGACCAGTCCCTGTTTATTTGCCCACGGGAGATGGCATGCCATGGCTGGGTTTAACATACAGTACACACACACACACACACACACACACACACACACACACACACACACACACACACACACACACACACACACACACAGGGTGGGATTAGGGTGTATTAATGCCAACTAGCCCCAGATTGGGTGCTCATGGTGACAGCATAATGAGTAAAGACCAATATGTCGCATGCCTTTTTGTCTCCCTGTTGTGTGTGTGTTCCTCTCCTGCCTGTAGGCCGGCGTCTCCCCCTGCCTTTTGTAACACTGTTGATCTCTAATCAGCCCTGCCAAACATGTCTTTTGAAATGACAACAAGAGAGGTGTGGCATTTTGCCTAAGCACAAACATGTGACGTAACCCTTAATTCTGTCAAAAACTACATGTGTGTTATCATAATTATTTTACTATAATGTTTTTCTTAGCTGTGAGCCGAGTCACAAACCCTGGAATAACCTTTTCAGTTTTACATCAGCGTTAGACTGCAATTCAATTGATAATTAAAATGTGTTCTATTTGATAATTTTATCCACAACAAAGCGTATCCTATTGATTTATTGGAAAGTATTGGAATTATCATTTCCTGCTTTGGATGGAAAATAATATGGACTGTTGAATATTGTATCCATGGATCATTATTGGCTAGAAATCCACTGTCTCCCTCTAACGCTCTCTGGAGCTGCATCATCAGTGATGACTAATATCACATTTGATGACTAATTCTACATCTGCTTATTAATTTTACATGCATGCCTACTCTGTTTATGGGTAATTTGAATATCCATAATATACATTTGCATATAACCTGTTCACACCAATTGTCGCAAAACAAACATGATAAAAGTATTGGTACACATATCAATAAATCATATTTTTTACTGTGGACTTCTGAAGATGTTATCCAGTATTTTCTTAAATCCTACAAAAAGTTATGTTCTGTTTAACAGTTTAATCTGTGGTGTTAAATCTTTATGCCAAAGTGTGTAGGATCTAAAAATGATCCGTGTGAGTCTTTGTGTGTGTGTGTGTATGGTGTTTTTCTCACCCTCTCTCTCTCTCTTTCTCTACATCTGTTTCTCTGTTTCACTTGTGGGCTGTAGGTTTAACATCCAGACAGATTTTGGCTTTCAAAATAATTCTTCATAACATTTCATGCTCAAGTATGAGATATTTGAGGACATAAATCGAACCAAATTTACACTGATGAAACATGAGTGTAATATCAACCACTGAGCTTATCCTCAATATGTAGTAAAAGACAGTTCTGATCTAATAGAACATTTCTAATCCTCTCTTACTCCCTTTTAGCATCTTCTTTGCTCTCCTTGTACATTTCCTCCTGTCCTTTTCTCATTTATTTATCCTCCTCTCTCATGTCTCCTCTCCCATTTACCTCTCCTCTCCTCTCCTCTCCTCTCCTCACCTCTTCTCTTCTCTCTACTCATGCCCTCTCCTCTCCCCTCCTCTCATTTCCCCTCTCCTCTTTCTCCTTCCCTCCTCTCTCTCTGGCTGGGAGACAGTGCGGTAGAATCAGGTGAAATCTTAAGGTCGCGTGTCTCTCATCCACAGTTCTCCCTCTGCAGCCGCTCTGATGCTATTTATGGTACACAGGCAGAGGCAGCGGCCTGGCTCAGATCTAGGCTGAGGGGAAGAGGGGAAGAGGGGAGGGGCAAAGATTGCAGGGCTGCCTTCAATGATAAGTAAAGGCTACACTCTCCTGCAGTGTTTACACAATTTATCACAACCTGATAAATTGACTTAAACAAAACTTGTTGAAGTATGTACTGTACTGTTTGACATTTGAGTGGAGCAAACTCAATATACATAACAGCCACTGCAATATATATATATATACTGCAAACGAAAATTAATTTGGTGGTGGAGGGCAGGAGGGCAGGATGCACCCCAGACCAAATGGCACCCTTGCCTAAAATTGGTCCGAATTGTGAAAAGTGCTTTTTTTTTTTACATACACGTCCCATGTGATGTGTCTGGTTTGGACTGCGTGTAGCTATGTCACATCAAATGTATCGGCCCGATGTTCAACAGTGTTTCCGCGTGTTGCCACTGAATCATCAATATGAGACATTTGCAATATCTCAGATTTGAGTTTGCATTTGCATGCAAGTTTGCATTTACATGTACACGCGGGCCATATTCATTATTATATACAATGGATAATATATACTCTATATAACAAATAATCTGCAAATCACATTATATAATCTGATTAAAATTGAATGACTCACTAATGTTACAGGGTTTACGCTGAGTAGGGTTTGCTTGGGCTTACACATCCAGAACAGTCCTTTCTGTGTGGAGTTTGTATATTCTGTTTGGCCTTTAGCTCCAAAGACCGAATTGGAGCCTTAAAATTAACCAGAGGTGAGCAGAGACCCTGTGACAGGCTGGGTCCCCAGTGTGTCTCAATGCATTAGTCCGCTGGCATAGGCTCCAATGTAATTTCTACAATCCTCAAAATTAATACAGAGAATGGTAATAAATGGATTAGTTGAACCTCTTACTGTAAGCTAGTGTGAATTTATCATTGGGCCATTTTTGGCTTTCAGCTATATTTAGTGATCGTTTGTCTGCGGGGGAAGCATCAGTGAGCCTTCCTATAGGCTTTCTACATGAGCTGAATGGTTGGTATAAAGAGGGACAGACAGCGTTGCTCTACACCAGCAGCGGGCCTGACAGTCAGTGCCTAACGAGACACATTATCTTCACAGCTGCAGCCAGCCATGCTCTTGTCTCTACCGGCTTGTGAAGCAGCTATCAGCACTTTGTCTCCGTGGTGGTTGGGCGGAGGATGTGTGTGTGTGTGTGTATGGGGGCGGTGGGGGTTTATGTTAACAAAACAAGCATCTCGCTCGTCTCCACCACTGTAAATGCCCTTCCCCCACCCCGCCACTGATATAGTCCGTTTGTGTCCACCCAGCAGTCCTGAGAGTGAAAGGCTTTATCAGCTGAATTACTGGAAGTTAGCTGTCTCAATCAATTAGACTGGCCCAGGCATGTGGCGAGATGTGGTGTGCTGTTGTCCAGTCCACTCACTTCTGCTCAACCCCACTGCACCAAAGAACTTCTCTCTTCTCCTCTCCCCTCCTCTCCACTTCTCTCCTCTCCTTTCCCCTCCTCTCCCCTCCTCTCCCCTCCCCTCCTCTCTTCTCCTCTCCTCTCCTCTCCTCTCCTCTCCTCTCCTCTCCTATTCTCTCCTCTTCTCTTCTCTTCTCTTCTCTTCTCTTCTCTTCTCTTCTCTTCTCTTCACCTAATGGCATTCATATAGTATTGTTCATATTCTGCACACAAGCAGAAATTAGAAAAGAGACACTTAGGGCCTAGATAAGCAGAATGCCCTGCCCTCTCTCCTATTCCACAAGTGTGTAAGAGGCCTACACCCATCACATGCACACACACACACAAACACACACACACACAAACACACACACACACATGCACACACGCACACATGCACATTTAACTGTTTGCTGTCCCTTTGTCAGAAAACACCCATGGTGACCCACATTCACTTGTGTACACACGGAAACTTACATATATACACAGACACACACACACAAACACACACAAACACACACACACTCCTGATGCTATAACATGCCATGTGATTAGCTTGTTCCTGCTGTAGGCTTATTCTTGCCTTTGTCATGACATTACATGTAATTTAATGTCACACTGCCTCCTGTGTAAAGTCGGTGTCCATGTTGTGCCCTTCAAACAGTGTTATATTTAATAAAACAACTCTTTTTATCCAATGTTAAGGTTATTTTAGACAAGCTTAGCAGGATTTTAAACACCCGGCACAATGCAACAATGATGACCCATTTTGTCAAGAAAAAATATCTGGGTTGAAAACAAAAAATGTTTAATGATATTTAAGTTGAATTAAAGCTAGAAATTGAAGCTATATACCCAATGGATTTATATCAAATTGAAGTATTCATTTATCTATGATATATCATAGTAAACCACAAGTTCAGCATTTAGATGGGTCTGGCCTCTTATGCAAGTTGGGTTCTGGATAAACAATTTTATATATGTCAATTTCAAAATGAAGGCTATTTTTTGCATTTGCATTGCACAAATAAACCAGCCAAATGTACCTGACATCTGAAAGCGAACATTTGCCTAAACTATTTTTATTGTATTGTAATGTTGTTATGGTTAACGGCTGACTTTCAGTTCCTCCCATGACTGAATTGGCACCACTTAGATAGTAGTGTTTAAAAAGGCATCTATCACAATGTTGGCACTGACTGTGTTAAAATCTAAATTAACCACTGATGTGTGTAGAAGTAATGAGCTTTGACTGGGCTGCAGCCCTGGGCCTGTATTTTTAACACATCTGTGAAATTCGTTATCCAGTCTCACTGAATGGTGTTGGAGAGGAACGGTAAAAGATGCAGCCTGTTCCGAGGGGTGGCTAATTCAATTGGCTTTCACAAATGGTAAATCGTCTTTGTGGCACACACAACTGTCCACACGGTATTCGTTTACACGTGCTCCACACGACTTTATTTTGCCATTTTGCCACAACTGTAGTCCACAGAGTGTTACTCAACTGCAGCACTCAGGACTTTAACACTGCCTGAGTGCTAAGAATAGTGGGGTTTAAAACTACAAGTCCCACGTCCTCCTTCCCCCGGCCTTCCGCCGGCCTTCCGTCTCCCTGGCGTCTCTCTCCCAGCTGTGCTCACTCCTAGCTTAAAGACAGGTGATTACCGGTTACCCACACCTGTCCCCCAGTCCCGTGAACCACACCTCCAAACATTCCCTCGCACACACAGACATGGCTAAACCACGCCCACACTCCCACAGTCCTGTTGCCTGTTGCCAAAATACTGCCTTTAGACGACCTTTCTGCCCTTTCTTCCTTCCTTTCTTCCTTCTTTCTCTCCTTGGTCGCTCTCTTTGTTTCTTAATTTCTTATGTTAATTTCTTATTCCCTTCCTTCCTTTCTTCCTTCTTTCCCTTTTTCCCTTTGTTTGTTCATTTTAGCTTTATCCCCTCTGTCCTTCCCAGCCTAACAGCTAAACTGCAGGTATATTTGTGTGTGAACACAGATGCGGCGGCTGGGTGGTGCGGCGGAACACAGCTCCTCTAGCCGACCCTGACACAGAGGTCAGAGACAGAGAGAGAGAGAGATGTGGTCACATGGAGGAGGAGATCACATGGCTCCACCATGTGCTGCTGCTTGAGGCCTGCACAACAATCCCCTCACTGTGTGTGTGTGTGTGTCTAAATGACGTTCAATATGTTCGTTCTTTTCTGTGACGTCTTTGTTTGTCACCTTTCCGTATGTTCTCCACCCAGCTACCCAGTGTGTGTGTGTGTGTGTGTGTGTGTGTGTGTGTGTTTGTGTGTGTGTGTGTCTGTCTGTCTGTCTGTCTTTCTGCTGCTGTTTGTCCTCTCTGCTGCCTGTGGCAATCTGTCTTTTTGTCTACCTATGTCTGTCTGTCTGTCTGCACTATCTTGTTCACTGTATCAGTACTGTATCTCTGAGTCTGTCTGTCTTCACGCCCCTGTCTGTCCATCCTAGCCGTCAATATAGTTATAGTTCAGTATCTGTACATATCTCTCTCTCTCTCTCTCTCTCTCTCTCTCTCTCTCTCTCTCTCTCTCTCACACACACACACACACACACACACA
>JAOEHI010042430.1:0-21641 GCA_025447815.1 Percopsis transmontana
GAGTCCAACACCCAGACCACTAGACTATCCTGCCCCCTACTGGCTGGGAGTCCAACGCCCAGACCACTAGACTATCCAGTTTGCTCATAGGGTTACCACTGGCACAGCTGCCTCGCCAGCAGGTTTCAATATACAGGCCCAGGAACGCGTTTTTTTGGGGGGGAAAAACTTCTTATTGGACCTTTAAAAAACCTACCGCATAAGGTTTTATATGGTATATACATTATTGAGACTAATTGGTTTGGCCTGACTCTACATATTGTTTTTCAGCACTGTGAATTATTATTATGAAGTGAAAAGAAATAAACTGCAGTTTACTTATACTGCTTATTGTGAGCACATCCACCAATCCATTAAGACTGAATAACACTGATAAAAGGGTGTGACTGGCACCCCCTTGGTGACAGCTCCTCCTTTTGAACTTCAACAGCGACTTCCCCTAGACTCTTACCCCCCTGGAGACATCCGCTCAAATCGATAGCAATTTAAGGCAACACTCATGTCACTTTCTTTTTGCCTCCCACCATCCCGAATGCATCGCGGGACGCAATTTACTGTGCGACACTGCCCTGATAGGACAACAAAGACGGCCCAGGATAAATGATTCTTTGGGGAGAACCGATGAGACTGGGATCTGACAAGCCCACTGATGAACGTCAGCGGGCTTGACACCATAGCACTATAGGCTGAAAAAGGCGGCCATGTTTCCTTGTGATGGTACATCCCGTGGCAGGCCTGGACAGACTGAACTCAGTCGGACTGGATTAAAACCATTACCTGTTACACAATTAACTCTATGAGATTTACTAGCTTCCCAGCAGCAGTGAGGGAATGTATTCAATTCATTTCCGTTCAAAGAAGATAAATTGGCCGTTGGGGTGAGGCCTAGGGTACACTTGACTGAATGTTGCACAGCTAAAGTATGCAGATGGAAAACAACTGCCAGCGCTACAATATATTCAGCCATATCATATATTTTGTTGACGGCTGCAGTGTTTTCTGCCGTCTGATGACTTTAAACTTAGAGTATATTCAATCATTGTGGACCAGAGGTATTCAAAGTGAACTAGGGGGGGGGGGGGGTACAAACTATGCACCAAATTTTTTGTGGGTCGCAACTCACAAAGTTTGAAGACCACTGTTGTGGACAAAATGTAAGGATGATCTTCGAAAATCGTTGCTAATTTTACAGTATGTGTTGTTGCCAGGTTATTTTCTCCCAACCCAGGGCCTCTACTGAGGCAAACATCAATCAAAGAACACCATTGTGCGGCACAAACAAAATCTTACTGTGACATGTGGTTCCAGCCTCCTGTTGTGAGCTAACTGAGAGCTACCCTTTAGAAAGAGAATGCTATTTGTCTTCATACTGAAGACCAATGCTATGTCTGCAGTGCCTTAAAGGTCAGTCGGATGATCTAAGCTGTCACTGTGGGTTATTACCACTTCAGCTGATCTGCAGCTAACGTTACACGACGGAAAAGATAGCAGAGACTGCCATCCAACAAAACAAACATTTCTTCACCGTTGATGTCAGAGAGAGAGAGAGAGAGAGAGAGAGAGAGAGAGAGAGAGAGAGAGAGAGAGAGAGAGAGAGAGAGAGAGAGAGAGAGTTAAATCTCCTTTTAGCAACCTTCACAGAGCCCTATTCTTTATAGCACAATTAACCCCTATTTACCTACAGTATATAAGCAATAATTATTGATTCATACATGTATTCATTAACATTGGCAGTGAAACAGTGTAAACTAACTTAATATATTCCCTCACTCAAGATCCATGTTTTTATTTTTATTTCTTTACATTTTAGTGTAATTCTGGCTTTTTCTGTGGTTGTGTGTGTGTGTGTTTTAGACATGGAGAAAGAGAAAAATTATAATCTAAGTCTTAGTTATAGCTATCTAAGTCTTAACATGTACTATTCTACTATTCAACTATGGGGATTGTTGTCACTGTGAAAGCTATTGGAGATCCTAATGAATATCATTAACCTCCTTCACATAGCTATGCTGTACGTGCATATGATGAACAATTAAGAGTTGTACAGTAGTCTTACCAATTGATCTAATTCAAGATTTTGTGCTAATTATGATTCACAAGCTGTTACCTCATTTTTATAATGTTAGGGTTATTCAGCTGCACTCGCAAATCAAATGGCTCTAAAGAAGCTACGAAAGTAAAAATGATCAGGATAACTTTTCAATCACACACACACACACACACACACAGCGCGCTATCATCTTATATTCAAACTACAAATATGGAGGTTCTTACTGAGGCGCATTAGCGGGATCAAAAGTAGAAGAAGGTGATGAAATATTAAAGGCTCTCTCGGGCACAGGCACGGAACGGCCCCGTTAACCTGAGCCTACCCCATCTGTCGCCAGACGCAGCTCCTCCCACTGAAATATTAACCGTCTGCAATCTGTGGCCTAGCGGTGGGTGCCAAGGAACCTCGGCGAGACCCCATGGTATCTCCACACTCTCACACGGGCTGGAGTGAACGCCTCCATGAAGGCCTGTTCCTACGTGTGTCACTCCGGGCCATTAAAGTTTGAGCAGCGGCCTTTGGCCTTCCTCCCTGTTTTACAGACTTCACCTATTTGTAGGCAGTTTCTCCTCGTTTGAGTTTAAGGGTGCCCCTCCTCGACTCAATACGCCTTATGGAACCGCAAAGCGTATAATGTTAAGTTTGTACGATTTTTACAGTGTATAATGTTTAGTCTGAATGTATTATCAGACATTTTGAGTTTTTCTCTGAATGTTAACCTCCTCTGCCATGGATGAGCCGCATTAATAACAATTAATGAATTCATGAATTACATGAATTAAAATAATAGTAAAACTGATACAATGGCCCTAGCATTGCAATTCAAATCTCTTGTTGTTAAAATGTGCAAGTTTAGTCTTGCAAATACGTGCATATCCACAAACTTCATAAAACACATTTACGTCCTTGCTTTAAAATAGCTTAATAATTTTTAAATGATGGCTTTATGTGATATATGTGACTAGGAAGCTTAAATCTGTCTGACAACCTGCTGCATGTCACAAGTTAGCCTCTCCCTAGATTACCATTTACAATCAGGTCATTTAGCAGACGCTAAGTGAGTACAGTTAGAAGTGTTAAGGAGAAGGTAGGGGTTAGGCATCTTGTTCAAGGAGTCTTAGAGGTAGGCTGAGAATGCTGGGGTTAAAACCCCCAAAGTTTTGATTGGGTGTCTGCCCTATCCACTAACCTATTTTGTCCCCTGTTTGACTGGTTCTAATAGCATGCGTCAAATAATACAATAAAAGGACTGGCCTTATTAAGTCTGAGGGAAAAAGATTCCTTTTTTCTATTCTGTAGTCTGTGCGTTGCTGTTTTATTACTAAATGCTGTGTGGGTGTGTGTTTACTGAGTGTGCAAACTCAGAAAGAGATGCGCACTCAACTGTAATTGGTACCTGAATAAAAAATTGGACAGTTGCAGCTGCAGAAAAATATTTTCTTTAGGGGATAATTATTTATCGGACTACATGGTCTTGGGATGTGAGAGATGTCTTTTTGTGAGAGTTTTTAATCAAACGTGACAGTGTGCATTTGCACACTATTCTGGTAAATGGAAAAATGGGAATTTGCCCCAAAGATGACACACAGACAGACAGACAGAGAGGCAGGCAGAAAGGCAGGCAGGCAGACAAACTTGACAATCTTTGCTGGGATCTTGGGATTCCTCGTAACCTGCGTGTCCGATAATGCGAGTACATTTAAATTATAGGAATTTAGATGACTGCTTAGATTAAAAAAACCCTCGACGTGCGAGCATAATTTGTCAAACTGACATCACATGATTTTTCATCATAATTCTTTCAGCCATTCTTTTAGGTGACAATTCAATTGCTGATGGTTTCATTTTACCCCGGCATGGGAAATCATTGTTCTGCTACGGATGACTCAGTGGTGAGGAAAATGTCAAGAGGAAGACATGGCGAGGACTTCCTGGGCTCCGCAGTTTTTTCTTTCATCGTTTACCACCGCCCCCTAACCCCCCCCCCTCCCCTCCCCACCCCACTTGCCCTGAGCGTGTCTGACGAGATGAAACCCGACTGGACTCGGGAACAACAAGGGCTCCCGTTAAGGGGCTCCTCTCTGACTCATCCACGGCGGCTTTAACAAGGCCTCGGCGGAAAGGGCCCTGTTTCTGTCCACAGCCATACGGAGCTCCCGCCTTCTCCTTCTTTCATTTCCACTTCCTCTTCTCTCACACTCTCGAGATCGCACACATGCACGGGTCACACGGGACACAACAGCGCTTAGGTCTCTCCGAAGCAGTTTAGCTTTTTCCCTCTGTAATACAGCGTGGGCTTGCTGGAGGGTTCTGATTGGTTTTGAGACTATTTTAGGACAATTTTAAAGATTATTTTATATAGTAATAGAGTTGAACTTAATAAATGAATCTTATATATTGCACATACATATATGTATATTTACACACACACTACACACATACAGTAGCATTTCAGTGTATGTGTATATACACAGTATATACACATAGTATATATAGATATTATCAATTGATACGAATACAATTGATACGAATACAATTATGTAATTTAGCAGACGCTTTTATCCAAAGCAACTTACAATTACATGCTGGTGTTACATGGAGCAGATAGGGGTTAGGCATCTTGCTCAAGGATGCTTACAGGTAGGCCATCTCTGGGGCTCGAATCCACGACCTTCCGGCTGGGAGTCCAACACCCAGACCACTAGACTATCCTGCCCCAATCAAGATCAACTAACTTCCACTACTGTATTTTCCATAGTCAAGGTCTTTGTTCTGCTGTTTCATTAGGGTTTATGGTGTGCTATGATGTGCTTCCTAGTACATTAGTGTGCACGGACATGCGTATATCTACGGGGGGGGGGGGGGCAACGAGCTAAAAACACTCGCTCTCGTGGAAAAACAGGGATTAGAAGTCAAGGGAGGACAGTCAGTCAAACGTATTAACCTAAAAGAATGAGGGGCTGTCATATTAAAGACCCTGGTTTTGTACCTTATTACTTTAGAAGTCACTAACTTAGAGTGAAATTACCAGCTAATCATTTGTGCTACTTGCTGTTCATGTTTCTTATTGGCCCCGACAATCAAATCGGAGGGGAGTGACTTAAACTTCTAGTGCCTGTCTTTCACTACCCAGCTGTCAAATCATTTTTCTGTAATTACCACCAGAAGCAGAAATACGCCATTTGTAGTGGACTGTACAATCGACACTCTACACTTTTAAAGGTATACTACTCGATTGGATCGCAGCTCCCAGAACCCTAAAGCCCCAGCTCCACAATTTGTTTTAAAACACTGTGTCCGCAAAAGTACATTGCTGTAGGGGGGAGGGGTAGAGAACAATGTAAGCATATGAGCCCTCTAGGAGGTGGAGTGGAGAGGAGTGTTTTTTGTGTTTTTCCAGCACCACCAGTCAGAGGCAGGCAGTCCTGATCTTAAAGGGATTTACACTTGCATTTTGGCTGGACAGAAACATCATCACAGTTCGCATTCAGAGCTGGCCCACTCGGACGCCTCATAATCCTGTAAACAATACTCTGACTCCTGCCCAATACACAAAGATAAACAACAGGCAGTCGCAATGACAGAGTGCGAGGTCAAGTCGGACTCCGTCCCTCATTTGTGCCTTCTTCCTTCTTTCCTGTGCGGTTCCTTTGCGCTGCCAAAAACTCTAATTTTCAGGATAAGGGATTTGCAGTCAGTGGTGCCAAAAGCCAAACCCCCAGAAGTCATTATTGTGTCTTCTTTGTCAATAGAGAAAAAAGCCACATCTGTGGGCATTGTTTAATTTCCGGCTAAAGGTTGGGTTTCACTATCGGGTCAGTCAGACGCGAGGACTGAACCCATTTTACATTCATGCAAATGTGTATGGGAGATTTAGGTGCCAAATCATTTTCCTCTAAAATGTGTATTTAAATAATGAATGACAGGGGGCAGAATTTTGGTAATAAACAGCAGAGCAAGGGAGATGGGGATGTTTCCCTTAAAACAATAGAACAAGTCGATTTGTCTCAAGCTGTTGGTGTCCTTTGTAAGAAATGTGTTTGGCCTGGCTTGGCATCGGAAATCATTAAGACTAGACTTGACTAGACTTTTGTTCATAATTGCCTCCATTTACAGGTCAACAAAACAAACAATGTTATGAATTCAAATAGTTAGGGCAGACTACCGGTCACGGTGACCAACTCCTAGTCGACTAGTTGTGGGTTCAATCCCCGGTCTAACAGTAAGCATACTTGAGCAAGATGTCTAACCACTCTCTAATACCTGTAACTGTACTCACTGTTAGTCGCATTGGATGCTTCTATTTGATGCTGGTCTATTCACTATGGAATAGAATGGCTTAACGGATGTAAAGGATGGTTTCGGCGTTTGTTTGCTCCAACCTTGGAGCAAGCGTGTTGTTTGTCAACCCAGTAGTTTTCCAAGTGAAGACCACCGCTACTCAAACAATTACCGTTGCATCATTTATCTTTTTAATTAGGAGTGTGCACAAATCAATACAGCGGGACATGAAACATGTTTATTCATTTATATTTTATCACTTCCTCTTTCTAACTTCCAGCGTGATGGGATTACTGTTTACGATGAATGGAAATGTCCGTCCGGGACCGCCGTGCTGTGCGTCACATCTCATTTGCCCACATATCTCTGTACGGCCTTGCTTTGGCTGTCCCTAGAGTAATGGATGGCAGCAATGAATAGAAGGGGAACTAAGATAAATAAAATTAAATATTGTTTTGTCACTGGCTTCTTTCAAAGTACTTTAACTGGCACACACGTCTTCTGGCTGTCAGCACAATCTCAGACCACGGGGAGCAGGTAGGTTGTATTATCAAGACATTAATCTTCAGGTTGGAAGCCAAAGTACGTCAAGGCCCCTCGATCTCCATTCAGCACTGCAGTCCTGTTAAAGTCCCCCTGGCACCAGGGCCGGTTATCCTAAAACCCTCTCTCTATTTGTTTTACTATAGCTTTTCACCTAGCCTAATTGCCTCTGAAGATGGAAAGTCATTCATACATTTAATAAAATGCATTTCTAGGCCAAAGTGCTTTGCCATGCCATCAAGATGAACACGGACCCTCTCAAGTGCCTGATTAAATGCACTCAAACCAAATGAGAGGACGTTTGCTTTGCATTTCTCAAACCTCATTTCAACGCAACATAAATTAAATTAAAAAAATAAATATAGGTACATTGGGCACAAAGTGTCCCAATCGTGACATTTCCATACACAGAATCAAAGTGACTTCCTGGGGTGATGACCTACAGAATATCTAGAGGCTGGCTTGGATGTTAAATGAAAGAGGTTCTGTACTGTAAGAGCAATCCCAGAACACTTCCTGTACTCCATCCATTATCAGGACTTAATTGATGTATCCTTCAGATTAAAACTGCAGACCAGATTTGTCATACTTCCCTGTCAGTTAACTCAATATTACTGTACACAGTATAACATTTACATTTACAGCATTTAGCAGATGCTTTTATCCAAAGCGACTTACAATTAATACATTTGTCAATTGTTGAATTGGTTAACCACCAGTTTTTGCAAGTAGATAACATTCTCCTAGAATAAGGACAGCATCATGTCACCTGTGCAATTCTCTTTTTTTTAGTACATTACTCGAAAGTTATCATTCACTCTTCAAAACAGTCAATAAGTGCTTAATATTCTAAGAGCTGACAGAGTAGAACGGAGGAAACAAAGCTAAACAAAACTAAAAACAAAAGCTGATCCTGCACACTGACGTTTGAACAGCAAAAATATTTCTTTACTATTACTGGATACAATCAAGAAAATGTACAGTATTTAGACATGTTAGAAGTGTGCTTTTAATAGCAGCGTCAATTGCAAAATGAACAGTCAAAGAACGTGTAAATAATCACATTAACCTGTAAGATATGGTGACCGATAACAAATAAAGCTTGGATTTGTTTGTTGTAGAAAGCCAGATGGGCTCTTTGTCGCGGGGGTGTTATTTTTTTAAATAAAAATTACAAAGAGTCAAAAGTGTAAAAACTTTTACAAAATTTATAGAAAGTCCATGTAGGTTAATTGCTGGCCAGATGGGCTCTTTTGATAGCAAGCTGATGACCAGGGGGGTGTTATTTTTTAAATGTTTCTAATTTAAACAAATCTCGGTTGATCTGCATGGCATAATGGCATGGTGTCCTTATCGCATACAGACACAACTACTAGGCTATGTAATTCAAGCAAATACAAATTTTGCTAACCATTTGGAGTGCTGTCCAACCAGCACTTTGTAATGCTCTTATTCTCTTATATAGGATTAAAAGCATGGAAAAAAGTTTGGATTTCCACACCACTGTCATAATAAACAACCAACAGACAGAGTAACGGTCAAAGCAAGAATCAAAATAATGTGTAGTAAATATTGTCTCTTGAAAAACAATGAATGACGGAAATTATGTTGTAGGTTGAAGAGTCGAGGTTACATAGATTTGCTACGTAATTCTGAAGTATAATCAGGTTTGAGAATGTACTTTTAGTCTCCTTCTACTAAAGAACACCAAACATTTGGAATAGCTATTAGCTGTATTTACTGTATTCAGCATGTAAAGTGGCATTACTATAAACTGTGGCTCATTCACCGATTGACAATTGCAAATGTAACGCTTGTAGCTGTAAAGTCAGCGGTCATTACACACATGCCTTACAGGCGGTGGAAGTTTGGGATCATCTTTAGGAGGTTTCTTTATGGTACATCTTGCATGCCCACAGGAAATCCAAGATTACATTTGCCATCTGTTAAGGGGAAAGAGAATCTACTGATATGGATTCAATCTTTCATGACAGACACTATTTTTTCCTCACAGTGCCATGCCATGAATGCTTGCTCACTTGTTGAACTTCCCACATTTGTCAAGCTCTCTAAATAAGGCTTAATAAGTGTTTATCACTCTGTGTAGCATTTGCAGGGAAGAAAAAAAGGACAATTTAATTGGAAAACAAGGAATACGTCGCAGATGCTATGGGTAATTACAGTTTAATTCAGTGTTGTAAAATGACATCAAGGTCACACAAGGTAGGCTACAGCATATTGTTCTGACATTGACATTACTTCCATTAACACACAGTAAAGTCTTCCTACAAACTTAAAACAAGCCTACTATTTCATTAGCTCATATTGCCACACTATCAGCGCCAACAAGTTTTCACGATGTTGACCTGCGCTCAGCCTGTTCAAGCCGTGCGTCCCGGCAGGGGAAGCGAAAGGTGTTGGCAGCAATGCAGGAGCCTCAAATATGAGCTGTGCACAAGGGCAAAGCTACTCTGGACGAGGCCGGCGATCTCTCCTGGAGGCGCAGAGAACTTTTAATCTAATTAAAACAAGGCTTGGAAAGACACGTTGACAGATAAGGATGCCACAGGGAGTGGTAAAGCCTGGTACCACCACAATCCATTCTCCTCAGCAGTGAACTGGTTGTTAAGTCCGTGAATGTGATAAGAGCACCGGCAGAAAGTACACCAAGAGATAGTATTAAGTAGAAGCTGAGTTTGACTGCAGGAGATTGACAACACAATCAATCACAACAGCAGGCCGATAAAGTCATGAGAATGGGTAGGAACGATTCATCTTTCACAATTCTTATTTCGTAATATGCTAGAATGGACAAACCCAAAAATCCATCCTGAGGAGCACTTTATCCACCGTCTTTGGCTGTCTTTCTGCTTGGCTGACTTTTTTGATTTTTAGAACAGTGTTCTCTTGAATCCAACTTGACTTAATATTTTTATTTTCTCTTACAAATGGATGCTATACCTAAAAATGTCCCCCAGGGTGCGTTGCCTTATGATGAGATAGACCTCAGTAGTTCTCTTATGACCAGGACTTTGCCTTTATGTATATAGGGAAATTAATTATTCCACAAGTCACAGGCAGCCGTGGTTATGCAAAAGACCCTCCAAATGCAAGATATTGTCCAGGCAAGTTGGAGAGATGGCAAAGGAAAATCTATTGACTGAAACTGGACGCAATCAGGTGCGAGAAAATGGTTTCATGAGTTGATGGATCTCCCTAACAACCATCTATAGCGGCGGAGACAGCAGGGTGTATATTAGGAACCTTCTTTTGCATCTGAACTCAACGCTAGGAAGAAGAACTGCAGTCATCACTTTTTCTAAGGCCCACAGAAAGTTCTGTCTCTTTATTTGAGTCATTCATGCTGATAAGATTTGTTGACGCCTTCGTCTTTTTTATTTGTTCTATTAATAATTCCTTATAAGACCATGGAGACGTGTATACGTACGTATGTGAAGTTGATCCAACGACATGCCTACCCTGAACAAGCAATGATAAAAACAGTGCTGCGCTAAGCATCATGGGAAACATACGCTGTATACTGTATATGCGATTTCCTCACTCGCACCAGTGTGTGCACAGATAATAGTTCAGACAAAGACTGTAAAAGGGCATGTTTTCCATGAGTTCCATAACAAAAGAGATTACAATGATATAAAAGGACTTAAATATACAATTTCATATGAAGCTCACACACATTTTAAAACTGACTATATATGAGGTTATATTATTATAATTAGATGTACATACTAATGTACTGTCTGTTTTGAATGCTTTAATCGGTAATTAGACCCATTCTTTAATTCTGCTTAGGAAAATTTCAGCATAATGACACAATAATGACATACCTTGTTGCGTTATGGAAGTGTTGTTGTGGACATAGCATAAATTAATTCCATCTCTTTTTTTCTTAGTAGGGGACATTTTCACAACAAATCTTCCAGAGGTGCTTTAGAACACAGGGAATAGGATAGCAGGCGAATGAAGGAGAAGTTTAGGAGGCAAAAGTCTTAAAGAAAATGGAACATACTGTACTGTAAACAGCAAAAAACAGTAATACACATTTACTGCATAAATATATTGATTATCTTGGGTGACAATTGGACCTCTTTACTTTAATGTGCATAGCAACAGACTAAAATATTGGTGTTCTTTTTTAAACATTAATCATTGACATCTGTGTAATTTCCTGATATTTATTAGGAAATGTTTTCTAGTCTTAACACACAAATAATTAAATATTATTTAACTATATTTTGTTGTTTTCAACAGTTCTGCAATTTAATTTTCAATCCATTTTTTCTGTGCTCATTCATAATAACACTTCAGGCCCTATTTTAACGATTTAAGTTCACAGCCTAAAGCGCATGGTGCATTCAGGGCGTGTCCAAATCCACTTTTGCTAGCTTAGCGGTGGAAGAAATGGTAGGCAGCGCAGGTCGGTCTGAAACTAGCAAAGACGCTTGCATTGCGCTTTGCGCTGCTATGTGTAGGATAGGGCGCTTCAACTTCATCCTGCCTACATACAGTAAACTGCTGTGGGAGTTTAATTCATTACATTCTTTATCCATCTCATCGCTGCTTCAAAGATAATGTGTAGCTGGATGAAATCAGAGGACCAGGGAGGATAAAAAAGCACAGCTAAGACTATGTATCTCCTAGTTCTATGTCAGATTCATTTATGAGCTAGGGCATACTTCAAGTCAGCTTGTCCCAGAACTATTCTGAAGTTTAGACTATAGGTCAAAGGTCATTTTAGCATTGTTCTCAGCGATACTCAGGGTCCTAAGTGCTGAATTATCCCCGTCTGGTAAAATCAAGCCATATCATATTATTAATCTTTTAAACCTATTTTTACATCTTATTGCCTTTGCCTGTTTCTTCCGCATAGATTTGTAATCTAATCATGCTAAATTTATTTTTACTAATTTTTGCTGCTTTTGTTATCCGATGATGACAATATATTCCTACGTTTTGCTCTTATAGTCTATTATGATATTGCAACTCAAACATTTTCTACACTTCAGTGTCAGTGGAAATAATGGATGTTTATTGGATTTATGAAGTGCATTAGCAGTACTACTGCTCGTGAAATAACAGACAACAACTGAGTAACGCCTCTGTCCTCCCAGCTGCATGATTCTAGCCAACCTCTGGCACAAGGTGGATGTTATGGGCTCTTATAATGGGCTGTCTTGCCACAATCAAAACGTACAGCTCTAATAAAGAGTGCTCCCGATGACCACCTAATGTCAGTGCACCATTTCCAGAGTGCTGCAGCACTGAACTAGAAAAGCAATATAAACTGATGGTTTCTTCAAACTAGTGGCTTTCACATGCACTTACTTCTCTGGTGTGAGGTCTGTTGCAACTGCTATTATAACCCCAGCCACATTATTATATTCAGTAGATATCACAACATTTGTAGCAAAATAAATGAATACAGGGCAGTACTAATACTGTCAATAAAGACTGGGATTTTTCTGGAGACAAGCTATGCAGGCGGGCGTTCACATACGGCTTGCTAGGGCGGTCAGGGAGAGGAGGTAATAGTTCCTCAACAGTGTTCCGTAATAATAAATAAAATAATAAATAAAAATAATGAGTAATCTCTGTCTTGCTGCACGCTTGTTTTCTGTTCCCTACTTTCTGACATGTCTCATTATGGCATGTCTAGCAGCAAGCAAATGGCAAGGGCTCTTATATTGTGGCACGTGAACCCCATTTAATGAACTATTATAGAACACAATTAAGAGACTCAAAAGCCAAACTGTCATTAAATACTATTTTCCCATCAATATCCGAGAAATGAATGTGGTTTAGAATGCCATTAGGGTCTTGAGTATCTAAACTGTATTCATCCAAGCATTACAAACCTAATTAGAAATGTTACCTTCAAGCCTAGTGTTTAGGGCACATGCCCCAACTTTAGTTTTTTATCCATGACATTAGACCCAAAACAAAGTCATATGGATGTGCTATAAATAATGAATCAGTGTATTATCTCTCGGGTAATCTTAACTCATAATTTTCACCTAAACATTAGTGGCACTTATTTTACCAAGCAGCCCTCCTCAGAACGTTTGCCCCCTGTCACCAGCAGTGAGCAGCCCTGATATACCAATTACAATGGGGGTATACTAGTCATTAGTTAAGAAATTAGATAATGAGCATGGAACATCATTATAACCTCCTTGTTTCTCTACTGAGCCACTATCATCCTACTTTTTTGTGCTTTTACAAGTTACACAGTGACCTTATCCAAACTGACAAATAGCCAATTTCTTTAAACCTCTCTGAATCCCTGCATGCTTTGCCATTTCTTATTTACTGCCTATTTTCCAAATGCCACATTTGTTACCGTTTACTCTCAGGGCGGCTTCTATTTTACTTTTTATTTTATTATTATTGTTTTTTCAAATAAGGCTGCCAGCTGGGAAAGATTGTTGATATGGATTTCAATGCTGATTACATTCCTGTTAAAATGTAATTGAATTAATGGCTCTATACATTTCTCCAGGCCCAGCTTCACTGCTGTCATGGAGGCTAAAAATGTAGCATCGAGCTTTAGCACTGCGTAGAGTAACGCTATCCTGGGAGAAGGCAGCATATTGTGTCTACAACAGGGACAATGCTTCCGTTGGACACAAGGATACAAGAGCCTTTTTCCAGGGCGGAAATGGTAGGAAGTCAATATAATATGGAAACTATATTTAATCACATAAAACAGCAGTTTTCAAATAGGGGTGAGGGCTCATGGTATAATTTTGGGGGCATGGCATGCTGGAAAAAAGAGAGGTTCATGTTCTTTTTGTCAAAGGGGAGAGGTAGAGAATGTGGTGAGCCAATAGTGCTTTAGAGGGAGGGGTAGTGATTGGTTTGAGTCTGAAGTGTGAGAGTGCTAAAATCAAGGATTGTACCTGTAAGCCTCAATTATGTCCTCCTATGTCCTTACCTAAAAGCAACCGGTTTCAGACCTTTTCTACATTTTCTCGTATATGTTAACAAATTTAGAAAATGAAAATAATTTTGCTGCCTCTATAGCTTTGTTAAGAACCAAAAATATTACTTTGACTATAACTAATACATCATTCATACCAAAACATATTCGGTATATGAGGCTGTATGACTCAACGGGTCAGCAAAACTTGCCTCAGCCCATAAACCCATATGGAGGTAGGAAAATAATGACTGTCTCAAGGCAATGCGGCATTAGTTATTGTTTATTTTGGCGCGCTCTCCGCCTTGAATATCTTTGAGTGACGGCACTGATAAAAATGCTCCCTCTGGCTTTCAGGGGCCCGGTGCATACTTCTTCATTTAGTTTGGAGCACAGAGGGAAAGTACAATATGGACGTCCTCATGCCCTGGGTAACCAGTCAGTAGTTTCCTTTGACATTCATCAGGATGGTCTGGCAGGTTATATGATCTAAGCCAGAAAGAAGATGTGTTATTTATTTCTTCTGTTATTTTAGCTTTTATTTACCCTTGGTTTGTATTGGAAAACAATATTTATTTTGAAGAAAGACCTGCAGGCCAAACAACACTAGAGAAGGCTTTTGCGAGGAAGCAATCCTCTGTCCTTTGCATTTATTATTCCTTGTTAAATTAATTCATTCCAAAATACAGTGCTTGATGGGCAAAAATAAAAAACTATTTAGCGGTAAAATATTTTTTTTTTTATCATATATATTTACTGACTTGTCTTGTTGATAGGAAATAACTATCAACCACAAAAACGTTGTCTATTAGCTCTTTGTCACATCATAATGTCTGTTAACACAGTACCAGCCACCATATGGAGCTAAACATAGCTTTTGATGAGTGTGTTATTGTTTTTTATGGTAGAGTAAATTATGATCGCCTATACCAACAACAGATAATGGCCCGGGCGCCTGGCCATTCTTTTATTCCATCTCCTGGGGGTAATGACCCCCTTAGTGCAGCTAAACTTGTGCTGTGTGTGCCTATGCTACACCGCTTAGCTCTTTACTGCCCAGCCAGCCAACACGACAGGTCAGCTTCACCTTCAGTCAGCCGTTAAAATGGAGTCCACTCCCTCATGTGCCCCGTCACTCCGGGCCATTTCAACTCCCAATTGAACACATAAAATGTAGGCTTATGAGGTACCACCGTCATATATTTCTCTGTAAGTGGCCAAGAAACTAACTGCCGTCTCAAAAAATAAAAAAGGTCCATAATGTAAAATAGGTCGCTGGAAATGAGAGGTTCGTTTTTTTTTCGCCATTTCAATGGCCCCAATAACATAGTCCAACTGCGATGTTTTTGAAGCACTTAATTACCCAAGATGGTTCGGTTAGCACTGGAGGGTAAAGGTTACTTATCAGCTGGAAGACCTAGCCCTCCAACCCCCCCTGGGGAGACAGGGACCGAAGGAAAAAGTCCACATTCACGCAATAATGTACTTAAAAATAAATGAATACAAAAAAATCTCACCCTCTTATATCGTTACCCATATTCACATGTGTCTTACCACGCCCCCTTTATCAAAACAGAATGACAAAAGGTCTAAGCAAGGTGTGCACAAACAAGTGGGCGGAGACAACTGGTAAGCTGTCCCAGATCGTTGTCACAGCAAATTCTGGAAATGGCAGGGTGTACAGGGAGTTTCCGGCGCTCTCCTGAGCTACTCGGCCCTACATGAGGGAGCAACAGCTAAAAGCAGGGCCGATAGTCTGGCGAGGGAGACAGTGTGGTGGATTTGTGCTACAAACACAAACGCTGTTGTTCGAGGTGAAGCCGGGAGTCTTCCACAAATATAGCAGTGTGTATATTTGGAAAGGAGAATACATTTGTCTTCCATATGCAAGGAGGGGAACTCATGTGGGCAGAAGTAAAGCTTGTAGTCCATCACTTTTTCAAAGATCTAGTCTACTGTAGCCTACCTAGTTATTTGTCTTGGCAACATCTACTGACCAGCAATGCTGCAAAGTGCCAGGTTACAGAAAGACAGCAGCTTGCTAACGCCAAGTTGCTGAACACCCAGGCTACTCAAAAACAATTCTGGACAGAACATAACTTTATGGGAAGGTAAGAAGGTGTGTGACATCATTCCTGACATTGCACAGGCTTGTTTGTTTCATTTCCTGAGGTTGCCCCAGTGGCCGGATGCATGTCAGAGTACTTTCTACTTCCTTCCTTCCTTCCTTCCTTCCTTCCTTCCTTCCTTCCTTCCTTCCTCTCTTCCTTCCTCTCTTCCTTCCTCTCTTCCTTCCTTCCTTCCTTCCTTCCTTCCTTCCTTCCTTCCTTCCTTCCTCTATTCCTTCCTTCCTCTCTTCCTCTCTTCCTTCCTTCCTTCCTTCCTTCCTCTCTTCCTCTCCTCCTTCCTTCCTCTCTTCCTTCCTTCATCCCTCCCTTCCTTCCTTCCTTCCTTCCTTCCTTCCTTCCTTCCTTCCTAGCTGGCCTCAGTACACCACATTCGGTGCATGTCTCTGCTGCAGGAGGGGCAGAGAGGGAGCTGCCGTCAGCACGCACCCTCCTACACGCCCCACTACACCTCCGCCCTCCGCCCTCCACCCTCCACCCTCTCCCTCTCCCCTCGGCAGCGCTGCATACTATTAGCTCCATGAACTCCTCTTGACTCCCACCCCGCCCCGCCCCGCCAAGCCCCGCCCCGCCAAGCCCCGCCCCGCCAAGCCCCGCCACGCCAAGCCCCGCCCCGGCAAGCTCCGCCCCGCCAAGCCCCGCCCCGGCAAGCTCCGCCCCGCAGCCAGGACCGCAGCTATTGCTCTGTAATCACGCCGCCTTTTTCAAAACGTGGCCATGCATGCACGTTCCATTAAATGTTCACATCCCCGGGCGTTCCTCCCTCTCCAAAATCCAGCTATACTATACGCAGCACACACCAAGCTTCTTCTCCGTTTTCTTTCTTCCTTCCTTCCTTCCTTCCTTTCTCGCATGCGAGGTGAGGCCTCTCCGCTCGGCTGCGCGCGGCGTGTACTGTTTAGCGGGGTTAGCTGTACATCGCTGCACATTAGAGGCTGTGGCGCGGAGGGAACCTAAACAAGGCGCGGCGTTGTTTGCTGCCGCTGATTGGACCTGGGCCGTGGCACTCACACAGCGCCCGTGCGTGAGTGTGTGCGTGTGTGTGTGTGTGTGTGTGTGCGTGCCGTGCGGTGGGAGGAGACAGGGAGGAAGGCTAAAGGTGAAAACGTCAAAAAGAGTCTTTGTGTGTGTGTGTGTGTGTGTGTGTGTGTGTGCATGTGGACATGGGGGAATGTGCGTGTGTGTGTGTGCGCATGCTAAGTGGACAGAATGGGAGATGTGGGGAGAGACAGCTGACCACATACTGCAGCCATGTACGTTGACCCTATAGTATTTTCCATGCTCCTTTCCTCCCTCCAACCCAACCCCCAAAACACCACACAGGCCCACAGCATGCAGAGCAGATCCCCATATAGACACAGATCACGGCATTCATAAATAATAGAGTGCATACTGTATAAATTAAACATTGAAGCTGGGCTGCTGATAGCCACTCACAGTTGGCCGGTCTAAGACGCTTACCCCCCCCGCGCACTCCAAGACTTAATTAGAAGCCTCACATTTCCTGTACCGAAGACAACAAACAAAGAAAGCCACAGGGAATGTACTCCCTTATTACCCACAATGCACTCTGCCATTACCGCCCAGCAACAATGGTGTGCTATGTGATAGGGTATACTGTTGGACTGGAGCGTCTAATAAACACCTCGGTTTCTCACCTCTGTTGTCTTCAAAGGTAAGGTCAGCCCCTTCCTTCACTGCCTTCATTTCCTTCACATGTATCAGTTTCTAAGCATCTGGCGCAGTGTTTTGGCTAGCTCACAACTAACGGTAGCCAAGCTATCGTTGCCTTTTCTTAGTCTTTTCCTATTTTTTTGTCCTATGGTCCCCAGAGTTGTAGTGTTTTTTGTTCCTTGTCCATTTGGAGTATAAGTTAACCGTATACTTGGGTGTTATATATATTGGATCAAGCGGCCTTTGAGGCTATGAATAAGGGCCATACTCATAAATGTTACAGGGTACATGCATACATACTGTAGCATGTAAAGCCGAATAGAAACAGAGAAATTAACCGAATAGAAAAGAACTGTCTGCAAGATGCAGTGGCACTCATACTATACAAGGCAGGCGTTTCGTCAGCAACCACGAGCAACCGCCCCATAGTTAGCTCGTTTTAATCGTGGCTCGGATGATATGGAGACTGACATTCAAGATCCCCTCACGCCTGCGTCTTTGTGACAGACCTGAACGAGGCCCATCTGGTCTAAGTAGGGCAGCGGGAATGACAGCGCAGTGGCATGTTAATATGGAATCTCAGAGACGAGGGGGCCGGCGCGTTACCGAGACGATGACGGCGGCACTCCGGGTCACGTTCACTCACTTAGCGGACCTTGTCTCCGCTAGATCACTCTTGACAGTAACAAAAGGGGGTTGAGGATTCTGTAATCATGGCTAGAAATTCCGATCAACACCACGCCTCCGCCTCATCATTCCCTGACACCGCTTGGAGGGTGGTGTCAGCGTGGCGTGGAAGGTCAGATAATAAATAAAAATAAGAAAGAAAGGCTTGTTTAAATGAGCCCTTGTGATGCTGGATGAGGCGGCGTTGAAACACTATTGGTTGTGTTGTTGTGGCCGTGTCCCGATAAAATTTAGTTCCTTCCTTTGAGGAGGATAGAATTTGAATATGCACACTCGCCAGAAAAAGTAGCTTACCTACCTGCAAAAGTTTTGACTACCTGAACCAGCACTGAAAAAGACCGCCTCTGAAAAGATTTAATTGGTTCTCGCATGACGTTTGAAAAGTTCAAACTTCCAGTTTTCTTGCACATACAGTACCACTACATCAGAGCTCTGTAATGAAAACAACTTTCAGCACTGACATTCACAGAGCACTTAAAAGACTATGCGAGTTTTAGAGAAGATGAAACCAAAGAGGTTAAAAGCCAGGCGAGTGTGAACTTTTATTTATTATTTATTGGTTATGGCATGCACATAGCATGAAAGCATGTTGCCTGAGGAAGCGTTTGGAAGTCATATAGCACTATCATACTATGCATTTTGGCTTTTGGCTGGATAAGCAATCAACATTTCACCCTTCCACATTTTCATTTTTTCTTGAATTATACTAAGATTGTTTTATCATGGCATGTGTTCCATTTAAAATGTACAACCTGTTTTAGAATGGATTAGTCTTTGTTGCAACACAATAGAGATATGTACTCTTGTCTGTACTTTGGCATTACGCCCTGTTATTTGCAAATATAGACGGTTTCATGGTAGACCTTCTGCTAACTGTAAATGTAAGCTCTTTAAAGCAATGCCTTTTGCTGTATAGATGAAAACACATAAATTAGACTATGAAAAGACTTCACATAAATAAAATATATGAAGCTATGGTGATTGGGGGATTAATTGACAGTTTTAGTTATGGCTGCACCATTTCTCACAATCCACCATCTTAAATCCTCCTCCACTGCAGTGTCTTTATTGGCTTGCCCCAGATGTTCAGTGATGTTCTCGGGAAAAAGAGAGTTCTGGGATGGCGGGGGAAAAAAAAACACCTAGGTTATATTTCAATTAGGTGTGTTTCTCCTCGCTCCCTCCTCAGCAAGGAGCCAGCATTTCTGCTGCCTCCCTCCGCATACACATACACACTCCTCTCCGTCGTGAACCCGCGCAGCGTTTTAAAATAAAATACCCCCCCCCTCCTCGAGGTTTCCTCCCGTCACACTTCATCGCACACAGCAGCAGCAAAAAATAAATGTGATTGAGCTTTTAATCACAGCGCCAGCACTGGCACGCGGTGTTACCAACGGCGATAGCACACACATGTTCAGGTGCTACTCTTCAGAGAGTGGGACCCGTGCCTTTGTCTCACACTTGCCTGAATGGAAAGAGTGGTACACTTTTCCATCACATCACCTCTGGCTCTGCAAACGTTCAGTTCTGTCCTGCGTAGGGCTGCGGCGGGAGAAGCACATTGTTGTCACACCGTGGAGAGTAAGGGGCCTGCAAACCGCAGATACAAGACAGCAATAAACTGGTTCGAGAGGGGTTCAACGCAGCGTGGCGGAAGTTATAATTTATTATGGATATGAAGCCGGAGGTTTCGTGTTTTCCCTCGCCAGCCACACCGAGCTACGGAGACTCCAGCTCTGGGTAAGGGATGCTGGGAGCCGAGGTGAGGTTTCACAGTATGAAACAGGAAGCAGGAAAGTAAACACTGGCTCTGTCTCACGGTGCAGTCATTGTAGACACGTCTAAAAATATAGTTTAATGTTCCCCGAGAAGATGTTTACACCAATATTGACAATATTGCATTTCAAAATGACTGACTGCATAATAAATATAATATATTGTAATTTTACTTTGCAACTGCCCATACATCAATGTTTATGAGAATAGAAAACAGTGACATCTGTCACACTTTATCCGTTATTGTTCCAGCTCTGCCCACAGGTTTCATTATTCTTGTTAACAGAGACACATTTTCTGCCACGACTATTGATTCTCCATCATTATGCTCTCCTTTCCCAAAACTGGTGGGCAAACGTTTCGTAAATGACGCTGGGCACAATTGTGCTGATTGATATCGGTGTAGCTGTAAGCAAGCGTTTCATTACGGACCATTGATGTCAACCACACATAGCTCTTTTCAACGCCCTCGTACCGTGGGCGGGGACCATGGCCACACGGAGGTGACGGCGGCATTACTGGTCCACACATTGACGCATGGCGTCAAGGTCATGGGTCGCGCGTTCCCCCTGAGCGTCTTTGGTTCTAGCTCTGCATCCTTCCATGTGTGGAGAACATTAGCAGTGCGATCAGATCACCGCTCCTCCTCAGCTTCAACCAATCAGACGTGGGGAGAAGGGGCAGGTCTGACATGGACTCAGACTACACACTACTCAAGTAATACTCCATTTCCGACAGGTAGAACAGCGGTTCAACCCGCGGCAATAGCGGACGCTCAGTGCTCTGATACCCTTACAATGCTTTCTGTTCTATCATCAGTGCCGATTGCTGAACTATTGTTGTCAGCTAGGCTGACAAATAGCCCTCAACATTTCCCCCTGTGCCAAATAACAGCAACTGGTCCAGAAAATGTTGTGGTGTGACACTGACACGTATTGATTTTATAAAAGGGCTTTATTGTCATGCGCTTTGAATACATGAAGAAGAGAGGTATTGAACACGGAATGATTGCTCCATTTCGGTGTTAGTCCAGTGATCCATATGAACTTCATTTAGAGTCGAGTGCATAGTACTCACTCATCAACAAACTTTGTCGAGCCACTTTGACCACGACTGAGAATATAAAAGCGCATCGATCCTGAATAATAATGACAGACTACATTGTTTGTGGCATTGACTGCCACGTTAACTCACCTCTCCGATGGGATTCTCTGTCTTAATGTCACATCGTTTGACAAGATTTTGTTATTTATGGATTTCACGGGGCTCCTGAATTTTACGCCAATTTTCATACAAACAGAATGGTGCATAGAGTAGCATGTTTGCCTCAATGAAGACCTCTTCGGAGAGACAGTGTCTTGATTTAGATGCAAAACACAATCCCATGCTTGGCTGGCTCCTCCCACGAGGGGCTGGGAGATTAAGATCTAACGGTGATACTTGGGGAAAATGACACTATCTGCCGGCAGCCTCCCTTCTCTGCACACACCACTACACTCGCTGTTTAAGCTCTCGGGGGGGGGGGGGGGGGGGGGGGGGGGGGGGGGGGGGGGGGGGGGGGGGG
>JAOEHI010042461.1:0-21628 GCA_025447815.1 Percopsis transmontana
CAGAGTGCAACACGTTGTTATCTGTTGAGCCCAGGCCGCTGTGATGCCATTGTTATGGTTCACTATGACATGTCCTTAGTGCAACACACAAAGGCTTAGGGGCACATTTATATGAACATTCAGTATTAAAACCATATTTTCCTAACAGCATGCATATATATCTACAATGTTTCTACCTTTTCTTTTTCTTTTTCTACTGAGAATGAGGTATGCTCCAGCCTACTTCCAGTTCATCATGTGCAAAACACCCGCTGCCTTTTTCATAGTGATTTTCACTCTCATTTTTACTGCTTCAGGGGGGGCTCCACAGTGAAGAGTGTATGCTGAGCAGCTGTGGGCTTCAGTGCCATACAGGTGTATCTGTCCAGCTCCACACTACCAGCCTGTTACAGCTTCCACGCAGAAACACGCACGCACACACACATGTGCTGGGCAGGATTTACAGTAGACAGACTGATTTAAAGTCTGAGAGTAAAGCGGTAAGGGGCTTTAAACGTGAAATGAAATTGGGGAGGAGAAAGAAGGCAGAGCTGTATAATGTGAGCCAGGCGAGAGAGGATGTGTGTCTGGGCACCAGAGCCAGTTACGACTATGTGGTGATGTTATTCATCCACCTGGATAATTAGAGTCAGGTCGGTTGATAGAAATGGTTAGCAGCCAGCAATATATGGACTGCCACCAGGGGCAGAGTGAGCTAGGATAGAGCAGAGAGGGAATGGAATGACAGGATGATAGTTTCAGGAGCTTTGGAGAGGTTTTTTTAGATTTGGAAATATGTCCTACAGGCCTCAATTCAGTGAATTCTGCAATTAAAAAGTGTGACGCATCTTATGGCGTACACAGTGTATATTCTCATGTACTGCTCCTTTCCTCCCCGTGGCCAATACATCCCATCTCGACTCCAGATTTCACACAGTGCCCTACTGCCCTACACTCTGACAGCCCGCATTCTGCTGCAGGGGCACTAACACTTTCATACACACACACACACACACACACACACACACACACACACACACACACACCACTCCTCACCCTGCCTCTCTTCCTGCGACTCACACACTCTTAAGCACATGTGTGTCAGTAGATCACACACACGTATATCACACATAAATCATGTAGACATCACTCAAGTAAATAGAGAAATAAGCCATCCATGTTGGCAGCCCCCGTTTCCCAGTATTAAATGTCACTTCTAGGAATGCAGTAAACAGATAATACCCATTTAATATAATATTCAATGTGATGTGTATGGGCATACAATCCCTAATACCATGGGTACAGTGAGTTTCTTTGATGGCTAGTGTTTTAGAAAAGTACAGAGTTAAAATGGTGCACACTGCTAATATGCATGTACATTTAGCGTGTTTAGCTAGTGCGCACTGCTAATATGCATGTACATTTAGCATGATTAGCTATTTAGCCTAACATTCAACTACTGCCTTCAGCCCTACGCTAAACATTATTGTTGTTGTGCGTGTGTGTGTGTGTGTGCGTGTGCGTGTGTGTGTGTGTGTTGATGAGAATACAGTGCAGCGTTGTGTACGGACAGCGCAGCACTGCATTCTGGGTCAAATGAAGAAAGTGGGACGTGGGGCCAACTGTAAAGACTGGGAAGACTAACCACAGAAGAAGAACATAGGAAGTGCAAGACAGGCACACAGGGAACGTGGGCGGTTCTCACTATGGATTTGTTATGTCACATCCACAATGAATTGCTCGCGTGGCCCTGGAGCTCGGCTGTTGACGTTATGTGCCCTACATTCTGATCATGTAATCAGGCTTCCCGCTGTACCTGCTGCTGCTACATTGATTTATAGCTGTGCTGAAGACTATTTTTAGAGACAGGGAGAGAAAGAAAAGATGGGGGTGGGGGGTTAGCCTGATGCTAGCCACCAATATTACTTATTGGTAACCAAGGTCAGTGTGTGTGTCATGCAGTGTTGCGGTTTAAGGAGCTCCGCTGTGCAGCACAGATGCATTGTGGGGGGCAGGCCTCTGGGCATTGGCTACTGGTTTTCAGCTGTGGTTGTCTGCATGCCAAGGAGTTAGCACCATGGCTAATGGATTCCACAAGGTTAACGCTTATTCCCCATATACGGATAAAGAGTAGGCAGGATCTGTTTCTGATTTGTCTTTGCTGGGTGCTACAGGACAGCTGGGTGACCATTTGGTCGACACTTGTCTCATAAATGTGATGTCATCGACGGGTGCCGAACATGGAAAGCTTTGTCCTCTGTCCAGCTGGCACTGCCTCGCACTCTCATCCCTTTCATGTGCACACGTGCCCATAGACTTCTTAATAGGGTTGGTGGGATATGCGCTTTTCCTTTTGCCCCCCCTCATCACACACATGGAGCCCACATTACTGTTTGGCTGATTGGCTCAGTCCATCACTCTTACAGTGTCATTACATCTGGATAGTTCTCATTTTCAACAGATGTTTAGTGTTTATTCCTGCTGTTTTTTTTACTTTTCACATGTTTAATGTTTATCCAGAGGTTTTGTCTGATCCAATTTCTTTTGGTTAGCCTGATGATGCTAAGTGAGTGTGAGAACGCAGGTCTGAAACCTAGCAGAACTGAGTGTTTTGATGAGTGAAAATAATGTTGCACCATGTTTACAATGTTTCTGTTGTTATAACTCTGTTGTCACCGCGCTGTTGTTCTGGATGATTGCTAAACACTGCTCAGCTGCGATGCGAACACTTTGGATAGGCCGTGTAGTGCTACACCACACGACTCTCACTGTACCCTAGAGTGCTTATGTGTAGCAAGTGTACTTGTTTGCACCTGTAGTTAAGCAGAGGTCATCTGAGAGATGAAGGGTGACAATTAATGATCTTTACCTTGAAAGAGAGTGCAGCCCTCAGGGACTGCAGGTCCTATGGTACATAATGGAGCTGCTTTGTTCAGCAGGGGACACTGCAGCGTGCCTCTGTGAGCTTGTAAAGGTCATACCAAGGCACACTAGGGGTACTGTCTGTGTTCCTCAAAGGCTGGACTAGAAATTGGAAGCTTTAAAGCTCAGGCAGGCAGACACCCCATGCTCAGGTTAGGTTCCCTGGGGGCCCTGCCTTCACTACCAGCGGAGAGGAAGACTATCTGAAAATATAAATCTCATTAATGTCATCCCCGTGGATTATGTTCTCTGTTCCTCTCAGTGCACAATAGCTGGGTTAACATGCACACTTTTTTGTCATTCTGATTGGAAAAAATTCCAATTGAAGATTTCGGGTCAACTGTTTACATGGGATGTGATCTAATATGGTCTGGTGTTTACATGCACCGACGCATTTAATCGGAACAGCTTTGTGACCTGCGCACTTTCTCAAGGGCTTTGTTTGGCACGTCTTTTACTGTATCAGCTCAAGATGGATACCCATCGTCTGTTCAGCGCAGTAGTTGCAGTTATTGTGTGGCTGTAAAGCCCACTGCACGCGAGGCGGACGCTGCTCGCGGAGCTGGCGCTTTTCTCCCCACCTCGAGGCTATTTTTCCTCCTCCTCGCATTTTTGAAGCGCTTTTACAGAGTGCAATGGAAATACATTGAAAAAGCAGAAATACACTACAGCTTTTTTTTTAGCTTGGTTTTTAGCCCCGCTCCCTTGCCCCACTATTTCATTGATCCGACTGTTGTTAAACATTGTATTCATATAACTGTTGCTCGCCTGAATCGTTGTCATAATAATATATTCGTCTGCAGCAAAGACCAGTGGGAGAGAGTTGTAGGCCACGGTTGGAATTTTCCAATCTTATTTTGTGAAGGAGGAGGGCATGCGCAGAAAGAACATAGCCAGGAAGTAATCGGGTTCAATGGAACAATTTTTCTTTTGATCGGTTTATGAAAAGGTTTAAACTACCCCTCTGCAACAGATTGAAATTTCAATCGGTTTGGGCCTTTTTTTGAGTGAGGTGTTTATATGGAGCATTTTTATTCAGTTTGGTTTTATGATTATAATCAGATTATTCCGCTCCATGTGAACCCAGCTATAGATAAAGTTGTGTTCTGTCTGTCATTTTCTCCAGCGAGGATGAGCGAGCGAGGCACAAGGAAAGTGGGGAGAGGGGGTACGAACGCTACCATGACAGGTCCAGCAGAGAGAGGGAAGAACGCCACAGAGAGTGGAGGCAAAGAGACAAGGAGGAGGGACGACACAGGCCTTCACGCAGGTGGGACACCTACACACAGATATGTGTGTTTGTATTCAGGTGGTACACAGTAAAGCAAAGCAGGACGGTGAGATTGTCTTGTGTCCTGGGCCACAGCCGAAGAAGGAGGCATGACAGCGAGGAGGACGACAGCCGCCGCAGACACAAACACAAGAAGTCCAAGAGGGGCAGGGAGGAAAAAGAGACCAGCCACGAGCTCTCCGCTGACCAAGAGAACCAATCAGAACCCACCGAGTGACAAGCTGTTCTATCGGAGGCCCAAGTAATGAATTCCTGCATTTAGCGACACACATCAGGAAATTGACTGCTCCTCAATATTTCTTACATTTTATTAGGTTAACTTCTGGTTTTAATGTATACGTTGTATACAATATGCATATGTTCTCACCTTTTGTGCGGTGGTCTTTGTTTTGAATTGGAGCAATGAGTTTGGATAAAGGAGCATTGTGAATCTGAGGGATCCAATCTCTGCTTTATTTTATGCTGTGGTTTATTTCTAGTCAGCACAAAGTCACATTTACTAACACAGGTTTTCTTTGCGTATGACTTTATTGATTATTTCACCCAATGTACCATCAGATATACTACACAGGCCAGAACGTGAGAGACAGAACCACAGTAGATGGGCCTCAAACTCATCCACTGAAAGAAACACACATAATCCAAGTCAGTTTTTTTTTTCTTCTCAAAAGTAGGAAAATTAGTAAGGCCTCCACAATGTCACCTTAAATATTATTCAAGATTATGAACACATTTACTTTATTTTTTATTTTTTTTAAACTATTTCTTGCCAGTGGTTTGATAATTTAGCAACAGCTTCTGAAAAACATGTCAACACAGACGACTACTTAGCAATGTATTCGGTCTAACAGATGAAGATAACAACCACTGTCAGTACAAAGAATACAGAGCCTATAATCAAAAGGCCATCAAACAAACAAAACAAACGTATTACAAGTGCTTGAAATCGGTTTTACTTTGACACCCAACATTTACAGTAAAGAAATGCGAGTCCAAATTAATGCATAACCTAACATATACTACTGGAATTGGCAACATTATGTGTTTCCTCCTGACCCCCTGCAGTCCCACTTTGATGCCGTTTCAGAGAACGACCCTCTCTTCCAATCAGATAGCTCCCAACATCTTAGTGGGAGGGGCTAAGGTCCAGCTCATCCCAGTTCTGCGTCCTTGGAAGGGCAAGTAAAAACGCTGCTAAAACAGCGGGCCCTCTCTGAACTCCAAAGTCTCAGCTGTCCATCGGGAGTACCAGAGGTCTGCTATACATAGCATAACATGATAAGTCTTTAAGCCCCTCCCATGCTCAGCTCAAGCTCAGCGTGGTCAGCCACTCCAATGTCCCGCCACATTCCTTGGTCATTAGTGTTGATGCAGTGCAGGTAGGCCTTGAGAACCGCTACAGCAGGCTGCCCGGCCAGGAAACGATGGTCAGGGTGATTCTGCCTCGAAGCTCCTTTAGCAGACGCACCAGTGCTGTATGGGTCATCCCCCACGTGCTCTGCCCATTCACCTCCAGCAAAATGTCCCCACACCTGCAAAAAGACATGGTGTAAAACGCATAAATGCAAGCTTCACTACAGTGCTTTTTAAAAAGAAATTATTTTTTTTTGACTCATGATCACCAATATTGCCTGGCCTGTCAAAGATAACAAACTATATACTGTACATAAAAAAAAAAAATACAGTTGACACTACAAAAAAACGTAATTAAAAATGTATGAAAAGATGTCAAAATAATTTGTCGACCCTGCACTATAACACTCACTATAAGTGAGTGTAAAGCAGGCGTTTACTGCAACATGTCGTCCAGAAATAGTTTATATAATCAGAACACGGGGGGGGTAAACTTTAGCAGGTGTGGTATTGCAGCATGTCTAAATATTTAACATTATGCAAGCACCATTCTAGCTGTAGGAGGCGTACAAACCGTATCCTGCCGTCGTTGTATGCGGGCGTCCCCTCAACGATTGAGCGGATGAAAAAGGACTGATTGCAGTTGACCTCCTCCTGACCTCCCACAATACTGAAGCCTAGGCTGCCTGAGGTGCTTCGCCGCAGGACAATGTCTTTGCAGCAGTAGAGGTGCCTGCAAGGGACAAGATTGAGATTAAAGGCTCCTGACTCTAACATTTAACTTTATTGTAAGAGTTAACCGCGACCCCCAAATAGAAGTGGGGAAGTGTTTGGACACTTTAGATTCAAAATAATTCAAAATAAAAAGTAATCAAAAATGAAAATCCTCTTGCAACCACTTGGGGGTCGTGACCCATACTTTGGATACTATTGGTTTAAATACATGTTAAAAATATTATGTATCCACCTTTTGGTGGACTTGACTTCAGTGAGAATACAGATACAGACTTTTCCTCACAGGTAATGCTGAGCTTTGTTATATAACGATAAGAAAATAGGATTATCAATGTCGCACATGATTCAGGAGTGAGTAAAATTATATTTCATTTTATTAGGCGGACTGGAGCTGAATTTACTACTAGAGCCATTTTTGCAAGGACAAAATGTTCTTCTTTTTAGCAGAAGAATGAGTAACTTATCTCCTAATTGTCATTGAAAAGCACAGTGCCTTTCCCTACCTACAGTGGAGATGGTTTCAGACGGTTTTAATCCTACAAACACGCCAGCTTAAACCCCACGTCTCAGGACTGAGAAGGGGCAGAGGATAAGAGACAGAAAATGGGAGCGATAGCGAGGGATGGGAAGTTGTGATGATTAAAACAATTTTTTTAGTTGAAACACACACTAAGCTCCTTAAACAATTGTGAGTGGAGCACAGAAGAGGAGGAAGGTTATGGAGGTCAGGCAGGAAAAAGTACACTTTTTAGAATGACCACTAGTGTTGTCAAAAATGCACATAGATGATGGCATTTCTTTTTGCATATCTGAAACAATAAAGACGCTTTTTTTAACTAAAGGGGTATTCTTCAAGAAAAGTTTGGTCTAATTTTAGCATGGATGTTGTTTTTTGAGTGATGTGAAAACCTGGTCCTCTGCTATTAATTCTTTGCCAATATTTTTATTTTAATGGGGGGAAAAATGCCACCCTTTCCCAAACTGCTAACAAAGTTGCAGTTTTCATATGGGCCAATTATCACCTCATTAATATGAACTAATGAGCTGTTTGTTCTGATTGGGAGAAAAGCCCTGAAAAAATTGTCACAGATAAAATTGCCCAAAACGTTTTTGGCAAAACAAAGTTTTAAGAAGCCTGTCCTCTCCCCAGCTGGCTCTGTCAGCTTCAGATGGTACACCAGCTGGCACAGGTCAAAAGGACTGACTTGAGTACTGTGATTTATACTGGGCAGGAAGAGAGAGGAGAAAAGTTGTACAGGAAAGTTTTCAGACTTTTCAGGAGGCATCTCACCTGGGTAGCTGTAGCCATGACACCCACAGTGGGGAGTAGTCGTCATTGGGTAGCGGGCTCTTGTTGCTGTCAGTAGGTGAGTGCGTGAGGCAGGGGGGCAGGGTGGTGCACTCGGGCTGGCACTCCTCCGGAGGTCTCATCTCCAGGACCTTGAGCACAACGGGAGAGGAGGTGTTCTTCAGGTTGGCCACGGCCTCCCCGCGTGTCACCCCTGTCAGGTCCACACCGTTCACATTCAGCAGAATGTCACCTGCAGGGAGGCAGTGGACATCAGAGTTCAGTGTCGTTGCCGTGACGACAGCCTTCATTAAAACAAAAACAAAATTCATAGGATGAAGACTCATTATCTGCCTAATGAATATTCAACAAAAGACCCCCTCCGGGAGACAAAGGAATGGAAACGAAGTGCCACCTGCGCATTATAAAGCCTTCAGTAATCAAAGTGCTGCAAAGAAAACAGAAGGGATGCCCGCCTTGTCTGCCAGCTAGGCGGGCATCTGGACAGCCTGCCAGCTCAAAGGACTACACTCTCCTCTGCGAGGGCACTTGCAAATGTGCTATGCAAATGCACTCCCTCTCGCCACACACAACCCGGTTTGATAAACGCACACAAGCGGCTGTTACTTCTGTATGTCCCTCCAGAATAGACTGGTGCGCATCTCGAAGTATGCACAGAAATGACTGCCATTTCATAAGGCCGTTCCCTCCATAGCATTTTCACTCTTCTCATAAACAGCCAGGAGGAGATGATTTTGTGTTTTAGGACATGCTGAACAGGACATTTTAGCATGGCTGGCCCGGGCTATGCAGGTGTTTCGGGTTCCATTTGATGTCTCGGGTAGAACTGAGACCTCCCTCAGATGTTCTGAGTGTCAGTGTGCGCACCTGTGTTCGTAAGCGGTGCACGAATATCGCCACTGCTGCTATCGCACCCACTTTTTTTACCCAATTTCAGAGCTGGCTGATTTTGTGTAATGAACACACTCAGTTCCCGCGCACTGTATTGCTTGCTGTGTTAGTGTGTTACAGTCAATTTTCAGAGCACTGAACCATACATTGCACCACCTCTGTTTTCTGATGAATAAATAACCTTCGTAATGAAACCCCGGTCCTACTTTAAGTGTTTATCTCAATCACCTTGCTGTTTTACACGACAACTTTATCACAAAAGTCAAATCCGTGACAAAGTCAGGCTGGTGTTTTAGACCACAACCAAACCAAATTACAGTTTGGTAAGTTAGACGCTTTTTTACAAAGCGACTTGCAGCGAATACAATTACAGCTATTAGTCAACCACCCTAACCAGTAACCTATCTCTAAGCCTTTTCGGCTGGGAGGCGACCACCCTAACAACTAGCCATTTCACCTTTGCGGATGGAACCCTCTTGTCCCACCACTCCGTCAGGGTCCACGTTTGTGACGTAGATGGGGAGGTCCCAGCCTCGGCTTGACATGCCCCCCGCAACCGTCATGCCCAGGGAATCGTAGGGCTCCTTGGTCAGTGTCACTGTCTTTTCATAGCACGCAGGCTTGGCATCCTGCACAGGGGAAACAGGGAAATGGAAAGGAAATGGCATAGAAGCCTAAATACAGTATAGTTCCTATTAAACAGTGCAGTTGCAACTCTAAGGATGTTTTTGTAGGTCAGCAAAATCGTGTGATTCGGCAGGAGATGGAGAGGGTGAGCTTGTGTGAACGGTGTATTCTTTCAGATGAGGGCCAGCAAGCGGAATCCATTGAAAACCACATGAGCAGATCCGGGAGTGTGGGGTCCGTGTTCTACACAGATGACCCCAAGTCCTATAATATCACATGACCACTGCAGTCGCCTGTGTGCAGCACACTGCAGCTGCAAGTGTGAGAGAGAGTGAGATTCTGTAGAATAAGAACATCTGACTCCATGCTATTTTTAGGGGCTATATTAAAGCAGATTTAGGCCAGTTTACATTACAGTAGCACTACATTTTCTCACAAATGTAGTGCTAAAAGGGACTGATTATTTTGTGTTTCTGACTATCTATCTGTGTTTGGTGCATTATTCTGCAAAAATAAATGGAAGGAGCGCTTTAGTATAGATCAAGCCCTTCATGTAAACTGGACATTAGGGAAGAATGGGCTAGTGGTTAGGGTGGTTGAACCTGGGTTCAATTTCCCCCACATGCCTGGCCTACCTGTAAGCATCCTGAGCAATACGCTTAACCCCTTCCAGCTCCTTAATACGTAACTGCACTCACTCCAAGTTGCTTTGGATAAAAGCCAAATAACGTACTTGGAGATTCATTGGATTTTTAATTTGCTGTGAGATCTACAAAAGCGTTCATGTCTCAATTCTTCCTTTTAAGGACTGTGAAATTGGACAAGTTCTACTTTGAAAATTAGTTTTAAAAATTAACTGTTCAAATAAGGGACCCGGAAACTTTGAAGTTGAGAATTATTAGAACAAAGGAACTCTTCAGTTCTAGTAATGAGCTGGAGAAAATCCTGTTTTAGCAATGGGGTTTAGGAGGTATAAGCCCTATAGGGAAAACTTGTTTTCTTCAGGGATAATAGGCTCAGAAAAAAGAGAGACGGCTGCTCTAAATGCAATGGTGCAGAGGGAGGGATGACTGCCAAGCTTTGATGGACGAATAATACCTGTATTGATCATTTTCACATGAAAAGGAGTGTTTAGCATGGAAAAGAAGAGACGGCAAAACAAAGTGCATTGGGAATCGGGACAGCACTCGCAAGTGCCACGTGTTTTGCTTACCACTAGGGTTGGCTCCATGTCCACAGGGGAATAGGGCGGGGGACCGTCCATGCCCCACGGAGCCTCTTGCAGGTTGTCTGGGGAGAGCAGACAGATCTGACGAGACACTATGAAGTGAACTCGCTCCTCACTGGCCTACAGAACAGACAAGATTTGTTTTAAAGCTTGAGCAAGCTTATCAAATGCTTAGTATCAATTATGTTAATTTCTATTATTTTTACAATACATTTTTATTTTATTTTGTATTGCAGGTGTTTATACTTTATCCACCTCCTTTTTACGAATTTTTTTTGGGGTTTTGTATTTGTGTATTTTATTATTTTCCATCACTATGTAATAGGATTTTATCTATCAATTTGTGTGCAAAAGAAATGACTGCAAACATCAGCATTACACTAGGATGAAACAGAAACGCCAACAAAGCCTGTTTGTGTGTTTTTCCTAGCAGTAAGACAGATCTCTCCACCTCCTACTTGGCATGTGCTGAAGAGAGCTCTTCAGACAGACCCACCCACCGCTGCAGAGTTTGTTGAGGCATGGGAATATGTCAAGTGTTATCTACCCCTGAGTGGTAAAACACACACCCATAGTTTGTTTAGGAACACCCACAACAGTGTTATTTTTCAGTATCCATGAAAATCTATATTTGACAGAATCGCCTGAGGAATCAGTCTAGCCCACCATCTTTATCTGTCTTTTAATAATTATTTGCAAGCCATGAAAAATACCTCCTTTTTGCACCCTCAAACAGAATAATTCATGCAAATGCACACACACACACGATTGATTGCTACACTCTTTTCCCCCCCCATGCTCCTTTGAGATTGCCCCAGCTCTCTGTGGCACAGAGCTGACTCTAGATTACCCAGTCCAGCTCGTTATCAGATTAATTGGATTAATTTAATTACTTTCCCGCCAGTTCTTATTCTCTGACAGAAAATGCCTACTGTGGAGAGGCCATTTTGGCTCCGCAGAGACCAACAGAGTCAACCAGTCTCCTCTGACAGGAACCCAAACCCCAAAAACCCTGCACAGTCCACCGCAAACAACCACTATTGACCAACATCAACCAGGAACCAGAGCCAACAGCATAGCCCAGACAGAGACTTGCCACAATTAAATACCATTAACTGCAGTGAACACCAACACAGCAGCCAGCAGAACCCAATTAGCCTAAATCACCACAATCATCTACAATGACCAAGGGACCCAGAGCCACTAGAACATTGTTGCTATGTCGAGTGCAACGTGTTTGGTTGCTATTAACCTACAATGTACAATAGGAAGAACTAAGGGTAAAAATTATGAACTAAAAGCTTTGCAGATCTACGGTAGTGGCTTCTAAGACATACTTTAAGACATACCCCTTATGGGTTAAAGTATATCTAGTGGTCAAGGTGTTTGATGCTTTGGATAAAAGCGTCTAAATGACCTAATTGTAATTCTGGTGTCCTAATTGTACTTAGGAGGTTCAACTTTTAACACTAGAATCGTCCAACAGTTCAACAAGAGCAACACTTTTACCCATGCCGTGCATTAAAAGAAATGAAAAACATCTTCACTGCCTTGCTAGGGCTAGAATACCAGATGTGTATTGTTTATCTATGGTAATTCAATCCTACCCAACACACCCGGCCTGACCCTCGATAATAAATCCCTTTTCTCCTGCCCCCTGCTGGCTGACCTGGATAAGCAGCGCGGCGTGCTCCGGAGCCCCGTAGCGCAGATCGTGGCCGTTGATGGCCAGCACGCGGTCCCCGACGCACAGCTGTCTGTCGCTGGCGGCCAGCCCTCCTTCCAGCAGGTGGAAGATGAAGACCCCGTGCTCATCGGGCCGCCTCACCAGCTTGATGCCCAGCTGCTCCTCCGGGGTGCTTTTGTTCAGCACCACGTGGACGCTGTTGTCCCTCAGCGGGTGGTGGCGGTGCGGCGCGCCGTGCGGCGTGTAGCCGCCGGCGGCGTCGTGGGCGTGCCCGTGGCTGTGCTGCGGGTGGCGATAGCGGTGGCGCTGCTCTCGGAGCACGGTGAGGCGGAGCAGCTGGCAGGGCTGCTTTAAGGCGGACAGGGCGTAGCAGTGGGGCACGTTGCTGATGTCGATGCCGTTCACCTGCGGGGAGCACAGGAGGCCGGAGGTGAAGGGTTAACCCCTGTTAGCGTGCTACGTTAGCCTAGCCTTGCGCACACACACAATGGGGATCACACACACACACATGCGGCACCTTGAGGATCATGTCTCCGGGCAGCAGGCGCCCGTCACGGGCGATTACACCCTCTCTGTAGATGTCCTGGATGAGGATGCGCACCAGGGGGGTCTCGTTACCCCCGATGATGCTGATGGCCAGCGGCTCTGTGGGATCCAGCCGTGTGATCTTAATACTGGTGAGCTCCCCATCGGGGATGAGATGGTGGAGCTGGGGAAGAGCCAGCACTTTGGGAGAGGGAGAGAGCGGTTGGGTGGAAGAGAAGCAGAGCGTTACGACCCAAGCAAAGTGTAAACCAGCGGAAAAAGGAGAGAGAAGAGGAATCGGGAGAGAGATTGAGTGGTAGGCTGTTGTGTAGAGGTATGGTGGTGGAAGCAGCTGTCTCTAATCCGTTAGGTTACATTAAAAAAACATCTATGGGGAAAGTCTCTTGGCTGCTCATCTTTTTCAATTTTTGTATCATTAGTCATGCATCTGTACATTCAACTATGGCTTGGGAAATACACAAATATCTTCAAGTTTATATCTTGAGTGGGGCTGCAAAACATGCAGTTATAGAATGTTCTGAACACGCTGCTGTACAAGGACACTTGAGCCGAAACAAGGGTACATTTACATTGTTAAAAATATATACAGCAGGTGTATAGACATGTATATACATGTTTAAAGGATTAGTTTAGTGTTTCTCAACCCTGATGAATAGAGGATTGTTGAAAGCTAGCATCGGTGGAACACAGAGACATGTCTGGCTGAACAGCAAGTTTCTCGTTTTGGAAAAGGAGATTAATTTGTTGCTTGTTAAACTGGATTATAAACCCAGGTCAGTCAGACCACTCATGTCTTATGGTGCAAAAGCAATTCATTAGGACATAAAGAAGTATGCTATTTAACATTTAATCTTTGGCCGAATGGCTAGTTCGGGGGGCTTTTACTCATCATTCTGGGAAGTATAGGTGTATTGAAACAGCGGCTATAATCCCTCAAATAGGCCAGCAGCAGACATGAAGCCAGCAGCAATAACATGATGTAAGCATTTATGAACATTTGCAATCATTATAAATTAAAAATAAACAGTAATATGCATACATATAATACCCTTAATAGGGTCAAGCCATATCTGAAAACAACCCTTAATATTCATGTTAGTGAAAAAGATATAAGAAACACGTGTACAGCAATGGAAAGACAAAGAATAGGTGGTGGTGGCGGATGTTCTGGCGTGAAAATATAAATGGAATGGGGACTATTTAAAAGACCCTCCTTCATTCAGTGGGCCAGTGAGTTTGTTGTAGGTGAGTCAGCTGGGTGTTGGTGAGTCAGACAGCTGACTGCCAACAGTGGGCAGACTACCGTGGCCTGCCTGAACTAATGCTACGCTTAATTGAGATGTGCAAGACGGATGGCAACTGTCTCAAAACACAAAACAAAATACCAAATGCACATAAACTACAGTATATATGCTTAATGTATGTGTGTATTATTTTTTTTGGTGTCATTAGGTGTATTTGCATGTCTGAATGTACATGAATGAATGTAATATACTAATGTATTAATCATTGTACATTTTTGTTTTATATTATATTCTAAAACCGAAGGAGACTGTAGATTGTAGCAGGAACGGTAAAAGGTAAAAAATAAGTCAAACCTTTGTGAATGCAGAATGTGCGCATACATACGAACAAACCTGAGCACAAACCTTGCCATTCTTAAACAAGATATCTGGATTTATGGTTTTACAACAATCTCTCATTGCTACAACCTCCCCAGTGTGTGATTCAACAGGCTGACACACCCTCAATAGGACTAGACTATGAAGAGCAGGACTTTTGAGTCATTTTGGTTAATAAATAATACATTTTCAGAACAAAAAATATATAAATATATTAAATAATAACTAGTAATCAACAAATCATCTCATGACCACCTGCGAAAACCACTGACGTTGAGAGTGGGGATCATAAAAACCCATAATTGTCGCTTTTTATTTATCCCACGGTCTTCTTGCCAAGCAGAAACTTGGCTTAACTTATCTCGGCTCAATCCTCTGTTGGCTGTTTCTATTTTTCCCTATAGTCTGTCGTGTGTTATACTCACACTGCACTTTCTCCTCTCCAAAGTCAATATTTTGTCTTCATCACAGCAGATTGCTTCAAGGAAGGGGAACACGTTGACCAAGGGACCACAGGCTATTATGTAACCTCACACACACCCTTTAAGCCTCGTTCTTTCAACCATGTCTCCTTTAGACCGTCTTATTAGCCGAGGCCGCTGTTGTATTTTTCTGTATGTGCTGGTCTCTACATTAGCCCTTGTGCGTCTTCTATCTTTGTCCCTCCAGAGGGATGTGTGGATGAATATTTAATCTATTCTCTTAGCCTCCTTGCTGAAGGCCCCCCCATCAGCGAGAATAATATGGTCCCTGTCAAGCATCATCCTTCACTCTTGCACAATCCCATGTCACCGTCCTCCTCCTCCTCCTAACATAATGTTGACTTCAAGACGAAGCTCCCTAGTTTCTGTGTACAGTTGAGCCTAGTTTGAAGGGCCTGTAAAGGACAAACGGGTGCTGTTAGGAGTTTTAATGTAGCTGATTCAACCTCCTCTCAGGCCTGTCTGGGGGCTTACTAACTCTGCTGATTGACACTTATTCAGTTGCCTGTTAAAGCGGATATATTTCAAACGTCTTTATGATTGGCTTTTTTTGAGTATATGCAGTTTGCTGACCTTGGCCAATTTTAATCATAGCTCCGCCCACCTTCAACTCGAAAACAGATCCACTTAGCCAGATTAACTCAAAACACCTGTCTGGGTTAACATGTCCTTAAAGAGGCCCATGGGGGGGGGGCCTCAACAGCCCTGTTGACCCTGACCAGCAGAAGTAGACAGGGTGGAGTGAAGAAGGTTTAGGATGAAAAGAGAGAAGAAAGAAAAACAAAGGATTACCGGGGGAGAAGGTTAAAAACAGGCGGGGAAGAAAAGTGGATAGAGGGGGAGAATGGGAGGACGAGAAAGAAACAGAAGGCGCAGGTGAAGCACAGGCTGGAGGTCGACGATCCCCCAGACGCCTGTGGCCCATCACTGTCCATGGTGCCTCAGGCACCTACTCTCCCATCTGATCGCTCCAGTGAGGGACCAATGGACTTGTGCAATCTGCAGCTGAATTATTAAAGGAACATATGCTACAGTTACGCTGCGGGCTCCCGACCGCGTCATTCTCTTCACACAGCCAAGGGAACAGCGCACATTCACGTGCACGTGCCCCACTCACAATACACAATACACTACGCAGCGAGTAAACCCATACACGCGCTGTGTGTTTCTCTTTTTGCACCCCTCCGCAGGGAACCAGAAAGTGCAAACGCAGCAGTGACATCACACACGCCAGATGAAACCCCACTGACAAAAGCATATTTCATGCACACATATTTTATCCTAATATGCATCATTTTAAAAATACCCATACTGTACTGTACACAAAGGGGGAAAACAAAGGTGACATACACAGCAGGCCTTGGTTCATACCTTCCTGTGGCACGCTGGCATTCCGGACGTTATCTCTCTCCTCGGCGGTGTCATTGCTCACGGCGTTTCCGCTCTTGGTCCTGCGCAGCACGCTGAAAGCCCGGTTCAGTCTCCTGAAGGAGCGGCTCCGCACCGAGGATCGCTCAAAATTCCTGACTGCAGAGAAGAGAAGGGGACGCAGAGTCTTTATACAACGGGCACTGACCGGACAAGTCTGGACATGTCTAGAGCTGCCTGCTTACAGCCAATCAAGGGCCGTCCCTTTTGCTTACTCTGCTATCAGGAACATGTGGTTTAGAGAAGGTCTGTCTTGTTTGATTCTGATGAGGTTCAGTTTAATATGCGTATGGGACAATAATTAGGAGAGGATATAAACAGCTGCTGGGACTTATTAGACCCTAGTACTGTCGACTGTACAGTAGAAGAAATGTGACCTGGATAGAGAGTAAAAGTTAAGGTTATGTAAACCGTCGCAGTGATGTAACACCTGAGGTATCTACTGTCTCAGACAGGGGCTCGGTCTCGGAGGGTTCAGACGCCGGAGTGTGCCACAAACCCTGGCCCCGTCTGCGCTGACAACGGGCCGTGGAGCCTCTGCAGCGCCCCTCCCTCCCTCTGCAGGCCTGGGGAGATGCGAACGCTCCTGACAGCCACATTACTCTTTAAAAGTGCCGTCCGCTACTGGAGCTGACAGCTTGTTCAGCAGTAGCGGCGCTGGCGCGATCGGCGCAGTGGTTGGAGCTCGGGCCGGCTGGGTTCCTAAAGTGCTGGTGCAGCGTCATTCTGTGTCCCCACCGGCTGAACTCTTATGTCTGGGAGGGGGGGGCAGGAGCGCTGCTGGTTTGGTTTTACAGGTGGGCCGAGCGCAGGGCTTCACTTAAAACGGCTACAGTATATTTGCTCTGCACGTGGACACTCCCTCCTTCTCTCTTCGACTCTGTGCTCAACCTGAACTCCCTTTACCTCTTTCTCTCGCTCTCTTGTTCCCCCTCTTCCTCCGTAAGGACAGGTTTTATAGATCGCAGAAGGGGGAAAAAACCATGGCTGGGAAGCTAATTGGCTGATCGGATTTCTATCAAAGATCATTAGTGTAAACAAAAGCTGTGTTAGGGAGGGAATGAGAGGCCAGGCTGTTACGTTGTGAGAGTGTGAGGGTGTGAAATGCACTGTATGTTTGCATAGGGTTCACTACCGTATGCTTGTGACCGCAACACTATGGAAGTGGGACTTAGAAAACCTCCACAGGCTCTCTAATCTCTATCGATTTACAACCTATCACTATGGCAAATAGTACACGCACACTGTATTGTATATACAGGAGGACTCACGCGACACACGCACACACACATATACACCGAGAATCACGCAAACTTCCGTTTGCGCACTCACACTTACTCTTCTTGCTGCTGCTGCGGGCAGCCAGGCTGGTGGTGCTCCCCGATTGGCTGTTGTCCTCCATGCTCGGGTCGAAGGCCGGGTTGACCAAGCCGGGGTCGTCCGACAGGAGGGCCACGGCAGCGGAGGCGGGGCCGTCGCCAGGCAGCGTGGCGACGGTGAGTTCCGACGTGCTGTCCGTGCAGTCGCCCTCCTGGGAGCGCCGCTTCCTGTCTGCGGAGAGCCCATAGTGAGATGCCCCTTTACACCTGCACACAGGAGAAGCATGGAGCCTCAAGGTCAGCTAAGGTAAGTTATAATACACCTACTAGTGCCTTATGTCAACTTCATGAAGGAATGAATGCTGATCATTTGTGGCAATCATTCATGTAGTTTTTTCTTGCAGCAATGAGCAGGGGTGTGTGATATATTGGATGTGCTTCAACCATCACTGCTAAGTGTTGGAGCCATGCGGAAAGGCTGAAGATGCAGTACTTCTACAGGCCACCAGGGTCTTGGCTGCAAAATTGAATTAATGGAAGTCAATGAGACCTGCTAACTTCTCTCTAGAAATACCAAGTCAATACATTGTCCATAAGACGTTGAGGATTTAATTTCACTGTCATTTGAAATTATCGGCATTTCGCTGATGTCGATTAAGTCTCAAATAAGGTCATGTTGTAACTAATCGCGAGAGATCGCATGACCTTGTCAGCCAATTGCGGGTGGGTTAACAGCCAATTTGGCTTCAACACAAATGAAGACACGCGTAAACCCAAACTCCTGGCTTAAAAATGTCCGAAACAAGTGAGTGCCCTTTTTATACAGTCTATGGTTTCAAGACTGGTACTTTCTCAGCAGCACTGTTCATCGCAGTATACAGTAGTATGTGTGTACAGCCTACTAAAGAGATCCAATGTAAAGGCCAGTGTCTCTAGACCTCTTGCAAATTTGAGTTGACTTCCAGCCTGGGGCTATCTTCAATGTTGCCCTCTATGTGTTCTCCCTAGTGGGCCTCACTCACAACTGACAGCTGTCTGACCAATACAACGACAAATAACACACAACGCACACACCGCTCAGTATTACAACAGGCCATGGCCACACATTAGACCATAAATATATTTCCCGACATGACAGTCAGTGAGGAAGACTTATAGAGGCACACAAATGGTTTTCGCTCAGTGCTGCATGCGTAGCTGCTTTGTGACTGCTTGTGACACATCTAGTGCGACGAGGCTTAGAGTGACTATCTCTGACAGATGAGAGATGAACACAAATGTGAGACAATACAGAGGTAGTAAATGACATTAGAATACGAGAGAAAACGTCAGTGCTGTTTTCTCAAATCGAATCCATTCCGTTTCCTGGTGTTTTCTTCCTCGAAAAACACTTAGTCAACCAGAAAAACAGCACACTGCACCAATAAGTAAAGCAGACACAAACCCTCTGTCCTCAACTCGCACACGTCGGAGCACACACACCTGCGAACACAACATATACGCAGTATTCCACAGACAAAATTGAATATAAAATAATCAAATATCGTGGAGATCAGGATGCTGTGCTGTCTGAAAATGTGTCCTCCACCTGTAAGCCATTAAGGCTTCGAGCTGAAGCTTTTCATGAGAGGCAGAAATAACCCTGCTCTGTCTCTCTGGGCGTCTCCATGGAGCCATCAGCGCAAACATTAACTGGGTTTTAATGAGCTGGATCAAATCCAAGCACACAGCTTCAACGACGGTTATTCAAGAAAAACTGGATCCATTCTTAAAGTTTAGCAAGGACTTTCTTTGAATGACAACGCACGTGGAAGTAAATCAGCGGAAATGGTAAAACAGTCGGCTAAATCTCTAAACAGAAGACATTACAGTACTTTTAGGTGGGCCATTTGGGCCCAGAAAAACAGGATCCAACTCAGGAATGGCATTAGCCCCTCCAGGGGCACACTTGACTCGAAACACCAGTCTGTCTCCATAAGTGAGTTGTCTGAGCAGGTCATGCACCCTGCCTGCATTTCAGAGGAACAGACTTTTCATCCTGAAGTGGGCTCTATACATCTCACTTGCAGCCGACTCTCTGAGTTAGATACGACACTACAGCAAGTGCCTATCGATCCAAACCCCTTAGCCTGTGACATAACAGTTCTGTACCATGCACACGTTATACAGTATGTGCATGCTGTGGGCTGTTCTTGTTAGCCTCAGACTCACGGTGTACCGGTAGCGTTCAGTAAGTGGGACGCTACCAAGCATGTCAATGCGGCAATACAGCAGCACTTAACAGCGGGATGTGGTCGGGGCCATATCTCAGTCAGCTGCACAGTGGCGGAGCAAAGGGGGCAGTGCTGCAGTGGAGGGAGGAAGTAGCTTTGCTCATGTCGCTCACTATCAATTAGAGGAATTAATGCTGTATGTGGACATCAGCTATAAAACACTGTAGTGGTAAACCAGAACATCATGGCCTTCAATTGGCCCCAAAATGAATTACTCTTCCAGCAAGTATTAAGCATTACGCAAGCATATGGGCACACGTGGCGGAGCTCTCGCACACACGCCCGCATGTACCCAACGTTTTAATAGTCTTGTACATTAGCTTGGTTAAGGCTGGCTGTTGGGCCAAGCTGGCTATATGTAATTAAAGCTTGGGACAACATTCCTCTATTTCACCGCAAGTACTGGAAAGTGCAAAACCACAGTCAGTGGAGCTGGGCAAATACGGTTGAACGCGGCTCTATTTAGTTCCATAAATCTGACAGACCACCCCAACGAGTACATTTCTTCCCATTCCTGGTCAAATATCTGACCACATATTAATGAACACACATGTACAGAATCGTGCAGCCAGAATTACCAAAAAAACATGTTAAAAAACACCAAGAAATGCACGACTTTTGGCTTCCACATTAGTATTTCAGTAGTGGCGCACCCCACTCTTGGCTTGGTACTGGCTGTAAGCACAAAATTTGTGTGTAAGCATACTGAAGAGCCAAGGCTCTAACATGAACAGAATTTGAATGGACTGTTTTGCAAACGTATTGAAGCCCTGACACAACACAGAGTCCTTGAAAGTCAGTATTGTGAACCATGCAGCCTATTGTTTTGTGTGTGACTGGTTTATTAAAGGCGTTGTCTCTCTTTAATTAGAATTTTCTTTCTTTCCTGGGGTAAGACCTGCCTTAGCTATATCGCCGCTGCTCTGACTTTTATTGTCCATGCTGAAGTAAAGGCCACAATACCTGCTGGTTGAAGTTAAGGGCAGTGGCATGTACAACCAACCACAGTATTTGACACAATCAGTTACAGGGTGGTAATAGGGCAAATACCTATAGCACCACCCTAAAGTGAACAGGGTGGTGTGAAGTCTATGAACTCGGGAGCTTCTACACAGGTGTGTACAGGTAGGATACCATTTAATTTCCTTTATTTGAGCCTTAATTTAACTGAAGAGCGGAATGCTGCAGTACGATGGCTTGGATGTTATCTAGCTCATTGGAACCGAGTCCAGTGTCCGTGGATAAAAGGATGCATAAATACACACGCACACATACAAAAAATGTTTTCCTTACAAAAAAAACACATGTAGTTCATCTGTGAAGTTCATGTTCTTTTTACTGCACTGTGACCACAGCTGCTCTCTGTGTGTGCCCTCTTTTTGTGTAAACAAACAGGATTTCTGCAGCATAGCGGAAACTGGAGTGTTTTGGGTTGGGCGTCCCTCTAAGTGCAGTACTTGTTTTGAGGCATCATGGCTGAGTATGCTCATTAGCGCCACAGTGCCCCGGCCTCCACCGCAATCATCTCTCTATCTCCTCGAGCCTCAAACATCCTCAAAAAAACACACAAAAAAAAACATCCTTGCCGCTCATCGCTCCCTTCATTATCCTTCCCCCTCTGCCTGCTCCCTTCTCCATCTTCTCCAGATCATTATCACCCGCGATGCCACCAGTGTGCTGGTGGAGGCAACAGCAGCGCCCTGGCCACGATGCAAACAGTCTTGGTGGGAAATAAACACTGGTTCACGAATCATCAAAGCCCGTGACATTCTCCAATCCTCTTTAGGAGTGAGTGGATTATCCACCATAACCCAAATACTCTCTTTGCTCCCTGACTGCTGGGTACAAGCACTTCTGTCCGCACACGCACACACACACACACACACACACACACACACACACACACACACACACACACACACACACACACACACAC
>JAOEHI010042482.1:0-21625 GCA_025447815.1 Percopsis transmontana
TAACTGAGCAGATTGTGAAATACTCAGACCGGCCCGTCTGGCACCAACAACCATGCCACGCTCAAAATTGCTTAAATAGGCGCTTTTCCAGTGCAGGAACTTGGGGCACTTCCCAGGTGGCGTGAACGTTTACAGGAAGGGCCCCTCATAGGCCCATTCAGACTTTTTGTTTCCATTGTGGTGCTGGAACTACAGGCCTTTCCTCTTCGATCGCAACGTAAATTCCACCAAAAATTACACTGTATATTTCTCCAGCACCAACATTAGAATGTTACCTGTTAAAGTTACCCACGAATGATACAATGTGCAAATAGCTGGAGTAGCATGTAGAATGCTGTTATATTATCTTATTGGTTTCTTGTAACAGTAGCGTGACAGTTCACACGTCTTCTGGTTACAATGCGGCTGCTGTTGTGTTCTGGGTAGCGTAGTTGTCTTTTTGTGATTCTATATCAAAAACATTCCTGCGTTGTTCTTTCAGAGCATGTTGCATCGTTTGGCAGTGAGCAGGCATGGAAGGTTGTTGTTGGGTTTTAAGGTGTTGTTTTGTCTTCCCCCTCCCCCTTTTCCCCTAGGCGTTCAAACCCCTGGTCGGGAACAGCCTGTTGTCGTCGGTTACGGCCGTGGAGTTCCTGTTAAACAGACAGCTGGACTTTCTTTCTGATCGTTCGGCTTACCAACCCTATCAGGTACACACGAATGCACACACGCACCCCCCCAACACACACACACACACGGTACCATGTTCCAGTGTATAAATAGTTGAAAGAGTCCAACCTGTGTTTAAAGCTACACTCTTTATCTTTACATTTTGTGTTTAGGCACCCCCTGCATTAATTATAAAAGACAATCTGGCAGTAGGCTCAATTATATAGTATCCTTATAAATAACTAAACAAACACTTTCATTCATATGAAAAAATTTGAGACCATAGAACTGTGAGCATGGCAGTCTTAATACTGTGACCAGCTCCGTACTAAAGATGTCCTGCTGCCTTGTGGCATCACCAAATGTCTGATTATACTGCTTGTGTGTGTGTGTGTGCGTGCATGTGTACATACTATGTACAGTGTTTGTAAACTGCTGTACTGCGGCAGTTTTTAGCATGGTTGTAGTGTTTCAAGCACTTCCTGCAAGCACTTTAGAGCCCTGCCCCAGTTACCAATGAGGAATAACACTCACACACACACACACACACACACACACACTGACGGTCGGTGACATCAACAGCCTTGGCTCTCATGGGGTCTTGCTTGACCTGGACTTCGCTGGTGAAGTGCTCTCTTTAGCATGTATACACACACACACACACACACACACACACACACACACACACTACTGGAGACTAGTACTGATGATTAAATACGGATTGTTAAATCTGTGTCGCTGGAGGACACAAATACGCGTGTGCTGTAAACAGATACAAAATTACTGTAAATGTGACTGCTTGGAGAGTGGTGCTCTGAATGTATGTATTGTCACCATGCTTCCTCACCTGAGTGGGGTGTGTGTGTGTGTGTGTAGACCAGTAAAGTAAAACTATTGAGTCAGCAACAATTCCCCATATCCCCCCGCCCCTACACACACACACACACACACACACACACATACACAAAAATACACACCAGTATTGGTGAGTAGAAGACTGGGCTGGCCCACTAAACAGTGGCTTCATTGTATGGTTTCTGCCAAACAGAATGTGTGTCTCTCTCTCCTTCCATTCCTCTCTCTCTCTCTCTTCTGTCTTTCTGTCCATCTGGGGGAAAAGATTCATGGCTGCGTGTGTGTTCTGTTTTCATTATTGTGTTGGTTCCATTAGAATATGAAACCATGTGTAGATTACCTAATAATGGAAGAATCTGTGTCCAGCTGATTGATTGGCTCCCAATAGCACACGATCTGGAACATAATGTTCTGCATTTTGTGCATTAGAAGCTGTGAGCAGAGAATAAGAATTAGGCTATAGTGCTCACTGTTGCATTTCTACACACCTGACCCATTCAACATCCACACAGACAGCTGGCTGTAGGACATCATGCTAGTCCACAGTTGCTTGGTTGTTATTCCAAACATAAGAACCCATTTGTGTCAGACACTTCATTTTCTGCATTTTGGTGAATTTTTTGCGCCAATTTGTACTTTTTATGCATCAATTTCAAAGTCCTCTACTACTGCCCAACATGAATGTAAAAGTAAATATAGATTCAATAAGAGTAAAGCACAGTTGCATCAATTATAGGATTAAAACATCAGATCATAGATATGTGCAAAATGTTTGGTCTGTCAAAATAAATTTGGTATATTGGTATTTGGTATATTTGGAAGAAGCAAGAACCTATTGATAAACTTGACTCAACTTTCCACTAAGTGGGTTATTGGTTACATTTCCCTCTCACACATACACAGGCTCGTGCACGGAGGGGACGGGTCTTCTGCTTACATCCTCTGAGAACTGTCAACTGTCAACAAATGACTTTAAACACAGTATGATCTAATAACAACAGTATAGGCCTTCACACATTATCCAACAATAACTTACCGTATCCGCTTCTGGGGAAGTCTGGCGTATCATAAACTGAGCGATTTCTTTCTTTTTATGGGCGGACTTGGGGATAACTTATTTTTCAAACCCGCGCATTTGAGTCTGCGTAACCAGGGCAATGATGACGTTGAGTGACAGTGACGTTGAGTGACAGTGACAAATTGCCTGTCATTCTGATTGAATACTTATCCGTTATGTATCATGAAACTCTTTTGGTTTTATTATTTCTCATGTCATTCCAAGCATGAGAAAACATAGTGTATGCATTAGAGTAGGGTGCGCATTTATTTTTCACTACGATACGATCCGACTATTATTATGGATGGGTGGCAACCTTAGTAGTGATGGTCTTTGTTCTTGTGGTACAAGATTATTAGTAAATTTGCCTAAGGAAACAGACATGTTCATAGCTGAACTGGCTACTGGTGACCATGGAGACCATGTTTCCTTGGTAACAGTCTAAAATCAGTTCTGTTTGGCCAAAATAGACTGCAGCAGTCTCATAAGAACTGCAGCAAGTTATGTCTCTGTCAGAACACACATACACACACAATATGCTTTGGTCCGGCTTAGATTCTTTTATCATTGCCATCAGGAAACTGATCAGTCAAAACTAAGTAGGGTCTGGCTGCAGACCTCCTCTGTGGAGCTTAAGGCAATCTGGGACTCATAGCGGCTGTGGTGACATTATGTGGTGAAATTATGTTTTTGGAGGCGACAGAAATTACACTTGGTAAACACGGTAAGTAAAGTAATGCTAATACAATTGGCCAGTTTTTTTTTCAAAATTAAAGTAAAATCTTTTGAAAGCAGCCAAACGATTGCGAACCTTGTGTGATGTAAACAAAGCCGCCAAACGATTGCGAATCTTGTGTGATGTAGCGTTAGCTAACCTTGCTACATTCGTACTTTGCAATTTATAGTTTTACCATTTTGCCTCACTCATGGGAACATCATCTTTCTTAGAAACTATCATAGAATCCTCATCTTAATTAGCTATTACAATATTTTCTTGTATAGTGATATAGCATGTATGATTACATCAGGCACCACGCTTCCTCCTGATGGATGAAAATGAGGCTACAGAGCCACTGCAACAATACCATTTGCTACAACATACCTGTCACGATGGGCGCGCACAGCACTATGTGCTGTTGGTCATTGTTTTGGTTTATGCCCTGTGTGTGTGTGTGTGTTCTCCACTATTAAACAACGCTTAATAGCGTTTCCCCCGTAACTCCGCTTGTGTGTGTTTCGCTGGCTCGCGCTTACTCTCGCTCATCACGCACCACCCCTTACAACACCAACGAAGATGAAAGGGAGGACATCATGGCACTCTTTGTGTTCATTTCAAAAGTCAGGAAAGATATGGGGATGTTTGATGGGAGGAGAATTATTTTTTGATTACACATGTAAATCTGTTTTGTAAATAGTTTTAGTTTGCAAATAAAGTACTTATAAACTTAGGTCTGTTGCTAGCACGTCTCTTAAGGTGTCAGGGAGTGAGGTTTACTCTGCACAGCTCAGCACCTCACTGTACCGCTGGCCTCCGTTACACATGTACTTGTGTTTATCAGAGGTTTACAATCTCCATCAGATGCTTCCATACAGCTCTTCATGGTATTACAAATAATTGCAAGCATTATCGACAGTCAGTTATAAATTGAATGCTGTAATGCAACTGTTATGCCATTATACAACAGAATCACCCACACTGTGGAGTAAGGGTGGAGTATGGGTGATTCTGCCCCCTCCCCTCCCCACTTCACATGCTAGATCTCACACACACACACACACACACACACACACACACACACACACACACACACACACACACAGGAACATCCCCACATTACACACAACTCACCTGGGTCCTGCAATTTCATGACTACAATGCACCGACACTATACACTGGACCATCATCACCTCTGTGTCTCCTATATTTATTATGTATAATTACCCCTGAGGTCACTGGTTAGGCATTATTTATATTCTTAAAGTTTTTATAATTACAGTTGCACTGCATTATTTATATTTGCATAATATTCACAATAAAGGTTACATGGCTCATAGTGTTGACTGCTAAAACTCCTTACACTGTGACATTAATCATATTGCTTATCCACTGTTTATATTCTGCTACATTATCTATTTTATTCTGTCAATCATGGCTACACTGTTCACTATGTTTACATACAGGTGTGCACACCTTACATTAAAATGCCTGCAGTCACACCATGCCACAGACCCGCCTGAGATGGGCTGAGATGGGGAGCCAGTGGATGTCTCGGTAGAGGGGGGTTACGTGGGAGAACTTTGGTTGGTTGAATACTAGACATGCCACTGCATTTTGGATTCGTTGTAGGGGTCTGGTAGCAGAGACCAGTAATCCAGCGAGTAGAGAGTTGCAGTAGTCTAGACGTGAGATTACTACTTGGACTAGGAGCTGTGCCACTTTATTTGTGAGGAACGGCCTTATCCTTCTGATATTGTTGAGGGCAAATCTGTAGGCTCAGGTTGTTGCGGCAATGTTGGCTGCGCAGCACAGTTGATTGTCCAGGAACACTCTGAGACTTTTTGCAGTTTGACAGGAGGACACAGTGGTGTTCTCAAGGGTAATTAACAGGTCCACTTGAGGGCAGTCCTTTGCCGGGAGGTAGAGTAGTTCTTTCTTTTCAAGGTTGAGCTTGAGGTGATGCGAAGACATCCAAGCACTTATGTCAGCAAGACAACTAGGTATATATATATATATATATATACAGCTGTGCGTAGTAGTGTAGCTGGATGTGTGAACAGCCGCAGGCCGGTGGTTCAGTACAGTTCAGTAAAGTTCAGCCTGAGCTGGGAGGCGGGGGCACTCCCGTTGTTACTGTAATGGAATATTTTATTTGAACTATATATAATTCTGTGTTTTACAATTCTATAGTTAGACAATGGTATCTTTGCTAAGCACACACAGCATACAGTATGTCATGTGAGATGCCTGGTGATTCTAAATTGCCCAGTATGTCAGCTGTTCTCTGAACAGATTCCCTGTCTCCTTTGCTATCTTAAAACAGCCTTCTGTGTCTTTTCTATTACCTCCTTCAGATAAAGGTATTTATGAGGATGTCACAAGAAGAATGTCACGACTGCATGCTTCCATTTGCTATTGTCTAAAGAACCCCCTTACGATTTTTGTTCACTTGTATAAAAAGGCAACTCAGTGTTCAAGTGAGTTGGAACTCTCCTCATTCAGACTTGAAACTCTGTCTGCGGACTTTGTCTCCTTCTTTGCCAAGAATAAATTCAGACAAAGACCATATTTTTTCTTGTTTCCAGTGTGGTTTAATTGTAATTTTCCATAACATTACATACCTACTGTATATTTTAATACTGTTGGTTTTATAATCCACATGCCATAGCCTACCCATCCAACAATACAAAACTCAAAGGCGCGTACTTTGCTTGGTCGCTGCGATAGAAAACAGCATACAAATATTATGCAATATCATGACTAATATTAACGTTTTTAAATTAAAAAAAATTATTTTGTTACGTTCTAGTCCTTTAATCCGGACTGGTAAGGATCCTAGGTAACAATTATTACATTTTCGAGCCCCAGAGTTGGCCTACCTGTAAGCATCCTTGAGCAAGATGCCTAACCCCTATCTGCTCCATGTAAAAACATCATGTAATTGTAAGTCGCTTTGGATAAAAGCATCTGCTAAATGACCTAAATATTGCCTAGGAGGCAATAGCCTGGTTACTACTACTGTTCTTATAGTTACGAAAAGTAAATTACCTAATTGTAATTGTTGAGAAACAGATCTCTGGTGATTAAAAAAGGAATACTTTATTTGGTCCACACATAAACATTGCAATTAGGTCATTTAGCAGACACTTTTATCCAAAGCGACTTACAATTACATTGTGCTATTACATGGAGCAGATAGGGGTTAGGCATCTTGCTCAAGGATGCTTACAGGTAGGCCAACTCTGGGGCTCAAACCCACGTCCTTCCGGCTGGGAGTTTAACAACTAGACCACTAGCTTACCCTGCCCCCCATTCAACATCCAACGCAAACGTAAAATTCTCTGCTTCCTTCCCTCTATCGCTCTCCCGTACTGTTGGGTGTTCTGCATTCATGTGTCTCATACTGCATTTGCTTTCCTCCATCAGTACATGTCAGATGGAGGGTAGGAGAGGTAGAGTTGGGTCTCCTCGGCATAGCAGTGACAGGGACCTCACGATAAAATATCTTTCTAGTATTTTTTTTACTACTATCAAAGATATTGTTCTGTTTTCATTATTCCATAAATCCTAAATTGTTATCATGTGACTCAGAATGAGGTTGTTTCTTTGTTTTTTTCCCCAAAACAAATGGCAGACACAACCATGTTTGTGTGAGAATCTCTCTCTCTCTCCCGCTCTCTCTCTGGCTCTGTTTAGCTTTCTCTCCTTTCCTTTCTCATTTTTTTTGGCTCTCTCACCTTGTGACCCACAAAATCACCCCCCTCCACGTTTACAGCCCTCCTTCATGTTGTTCATTCACACTGCTGCATAATGCGTGCACCACATACGTGCCTGCGATGTGCTGATGTGGAAGGTGATGATGCATCCTGACTGTCGTGATCTCAAAGCTAAATCTCTGCTAAACTGTGTTCTCTGCGATCAGTGTGCTGTAACCTGCACACATACGCTCTTAATGCCTTCCAAATGCAGCAAATCTCCAAATCGCTATAGTAACTAAATTAGCCATGTATGTATTGCATTATCAATGCTATCAATCAATGCTGCATGTTGACACCACATCTTTGTGTCCTCTGGCATGCTGTGTGTTTCAGGATGAGGTGGACAGCCAGAGCCCTATATTAAGAGATAACCCTCAGCTCCATGAAGAGGTAAAAGGCTGGCTTAAAGACCAGAAGGTCCAGGAGATTTTTATGCAAGGTAAGTTATTAAACTCATGCTGTATGTTATTGCACAGTGTATTTGCACAACCAATCTCACTGCATGGGGCATAAAACCAATTTCCAGTCAGGACAGTAAATGTCAGTTTAAGGGTTTTGACTGTAAGATTTATTAGTTTGATAACAATTTTCATAGGAACATGCAACATTTTAGAGAATTTAGAGAGAATTTAGAACCTTTTCTACATAATGGTGATAAAGTAGGGCCCAGTATTTTTTGTACATCTCTACATCCAAAACCCAGACAGACAGATTGTATAATAAACTGTGTTCTAGACAGAGGTGTGCCTTCTCTGCTGGCCTAAAGATTGTCAGAATCAGAAAATTAGATTTTTATAATTTAATATGTTTTCATTAATGCTATATGTATTTTTCAAAGTTCGTTCCCATCAGTATATGAATTTAATTGCATTGCTATTTTCTCCCTCAGTTGCGCTGCTTCCAGTGCAGCTCAAATAAATTAGTGCTTTTATCCAATCAGATTTTCCACCTGTGCTGTCTCTGGGTGAAAATCTACCCAGAGGCCTTCAGATTTCGAGTTTGCCATGTTGAGTGTTATCACTTACGTCATTTTCAGGCATTTTTCGTAAGATATTTGTTGCCATTTTTTGTGTGGAATGATCAGAGGGCCAATTAGCTACTTTAACTGAAATAAAACTAGCGAGCAAGGACCGCAGAATGGATTTTGTTTTCAAGTAGAGATCGTCAGTCTGATTTCATAATGTGTAAGGTACTATTTAATAATGTGATTCAATTTGTGAAAGTACACACAAGGGCTGTGTACTTTACATACGTACGTTAGAGAGCATAGAGTAAACAGCGACTCTGAGGCCAGGCCGCAGAAAGCGCATGTGTAACACAGATGATATAGTGGTATATACGTAAAAATAGGAAAACCCTCGTTATAATTTAGTGATTTTTTTTTTTTCCTTAACCCTCCTCAGTCTTGGGCTATTTTGGCCGTTTTTGAATACTTTTGATTTTGCCTTTATATAACAAATTTAAAAATGTTTACCATGCCAATGTTTGGTATCTTTTTTTTCAGCACATCACCACCTATATGACCTGACAATTATTTTTTGACTTTGACATACTGCATCAACATATTGGACACAAAATACGCACAAAAAACACAAACATGCTCAACGAAGCATTTTAAAGGGTGAAAATGTAAACACAGGTTGCAAATGTGAACATACAATGGTAAAATTTAGATAAAATCAAGCTATATACAACTAATTACAACAAAATGCAGGTGTGGCCATAGGCATTTTTTTTATTTTTAGCTATGCGCAACTCTTCAAAACAGTTTATGTAATGTTAAACAATTTGACTGAGAGTTAACTACATTACAGACCTCGCATTGAGTGTAAAGGGTTCCTAAATAGTGCAAATATAACATAAAAAAGTTAAAATTGCGACTAAATCAAAACTATAAGCAACTATTTACAACAAAAAGCAGATGTGGCCATAGGTGGTTTTTTTTAGTTTTTTTTTAGCTATGCTAGTTTCTCAATCCGTCTCAATCTGTCTCTCTAGCGCTATCTCCAGACTACCGCTTGGCTCGCCGGCTTCTAAACTTAATTCGCCCTCCCCCACCTCCCTAGTATATTCAGCCTTTAGAGCTGAGTCAGCAGATTGAGACATTTTTTTCCGTTTCCTCATATGACAAAAAATTACAAAGATATTAAGATAAAGAGAACACCAGCCCTAGCGCCATTTGCATTATTTTACACACTCGTAAAAAATATATTTTATAGCAAATTTATATTATCCTATCTCCGTTTTTACTTGGTCTATCAACGTAAAACAAAAACTAGCATTGTGTTTTAAGCCAGCACTTTCGACAGAAGTTGACGGAAATGCTCAACGTGACTTTGTATTTATTCAGTGAGGTGTTGAACCAGACACGTGATTTGATCACGCCGGAGTGATCTTCGACTTTAAAGAGTAAAAATTTAATTTTAGTGTATTTCCAAGGGTTATAAACAGTTAAAGTTCATTATCCATGGCAAAATAAACTGACATGCTAGTTGGCCTGTCACGCAACCAGCTGGTAGATAGTCCCACCCACCTGCGACTCTGGGACAGAACGAGAACTTTCTTTCGCATTGCGCGTGTGTAGAGAGAGAGAAGCACCGCGCTGCTGTGAAGGACGAAAACTCAATGAGAAACAGCTAAGAACGGATTACACCAATTTCAGTACTACAAGCTAACTGCTGTAAGAATGTTTGTAAATTCAGTGTTGGACTATATATATTTCATGCGTCTTTACAATTACAATTAGGTAATGTAGCAGACGCTTTAATCCAAAGCGACTTATTACTATTACTATTAGCATTACTATTACATGGAGCGGGTAGGGGGGTTAGGCATCTTGCTCAATGATGCTTACAGGTAGGCCCAATCTGGGTCTCGAACCCACAACCTTCCGGGTGGGAGTCCAACACCTAGACCACTAGACTATCCTGCCTCTTTACTGTGTTAAGAACAAGAAAACATTGGCACCGCCATTTTGTGTGTGTGTGTGTGTTTGTCTCTGGTGAAATCGGTCAGGTTTTTTTTTTTTTTTTGGATGTGTGTTTGCTTTTCCGTTGTCTGGATAGGATCTCCTGGTGAAATTGATGGCAAGCCCTTTCGATTAATGATAGTTGGAGCCGTCCTGCTACTACTGCACTCTGGTGTGGTAGGCCCCACTGCAACAAACACCTTAACTCCTCTTCACACACATACATACACAAATCCTATGGAACTCTCAACTGAACAAAAGGGTTTAATTTTCAACCAACTCTTAGCAAAAATTCAGGTTTTAAGGATGCACCCACGAGATTGATCATAGAATTACTAGAAGTGAGATACTCACCATGAATTTGGAAATTAAGCAGGTTTATACAGATATCCAAATCAACTGACCCATATATAATTTCAGATTTGAGCCTCACCTATAAGCATTTATTGGTGTTACACATGCTGTGCCTTTTCATTTTAATTGGATGCACCAAACCTGCAGCTGATCGTGTAATCAGCGCATGTCACCTTCCTCTAACCGTAACTTGCGGCACTCCGTAAATCGGAGGTTTGATATAATTTCAGATTTTTTCCAGAATTATTGCATGACCTTAATCTGTAACGCTTTATGACTTCTTGTTCACTCAGTTGAAAATTATTGTGGTGAAAATCATCGCAGCACGTCTCCTTGGGCTGTGTCAATAGGCACAGGTTTGGGTAGGGACGGTATGTCTCTATAAATAATTTCTATATGTGAAATGCATTTTCCTTATCAATAAAATTTTATTTTTTGATGTAGTGAGCTGCTGACTAAAGGCATGTTCTGACCAAGGTACAGTAAAATACAATTACCAATGTCATGTCAGTTTAAGCAAATACATTTTAAAATGATATTAGTGTCATTATAATCATTAACAATACTGTGGAACTCGTCTTGCTAATTAAGCGAAAATAGCGACAATAAAAGTGTATCAGCATAAGCAGAAAGATGTCCCTTGCAAATTTCAAGCTACAGTAAACCCTACACCCTGTGTCTTCGTCTTGCTCGGATGACTGCCCTGGATTACGCCTGCTTTTAGGAGGCAGAGAAATTTTGCCGCAAAACAGACATGCACTTTCCCCCACAGTTTTCATACATACAACGAAATAGGTCATCAGTCTCTCCTTACCCATCGCCTCCCATGTTTTTGCATGGAACTTCCACTTTTCCCTTGACTCTCCCATGAATGCATATGCATGTGTAGGGAAAATGCAAATTGCGATTCTGCGCTCTTGCGCCAGGCAGAATGCGGTCTGTTTGTACATACCACTCCATGTTTTTAGGCACACGTTGCGCCGAAATTACGGCTAAAACAGGCGCTAACATGTTAGTACATCTGCCCCACAGTCCTAGGCTACATTGTTTATTTTGACTGCATAATATTATATAATGATGTTATTACACACGTATAACATTCATATCAAACAATATGCGCACGTTCAACTTCATGGAACGTATTGTATTTTGGCCTTTGACGCAACAGTGTTGCTTGTTAGTGCTGCTTGGTCTGTTTGGAGAGAGTTTTCTATGTCATATTTAGAGGCAAGGTTGGTCTGCGTGTTTGTGGCAACATAGGACTGTTACGAGTGTTTTGATAAACCTATTACAGTGTTGGTACAATACACAGATCAGGCAAATATGTAGATCAGGTTGTAGCCTATGCGCTACGCGTGTGTGTGAGGTTAGCTTTACTATGTGTGCCGTTAATTTGTGCATTGCGCACAGGTTCTGAGTGCATACGGAAACTTCTGTTACTTGTGATAACACTGAAGGCCCAGTGTCGAGAGTCACGGTCCGCCACTGGTTCTAGAGAGCAGTTTTGGCCCAATGAGATGTCAGCTATCAGTCATACTTTTGTGTAAAGCCTAGCATCCACCAGGCTTAAAAACTGACAACACGGCACAATATGACCGACAGAGACTCGCCCTGAGTGTTTCGTGACTCCAGTGAACTGTAGAGACCAAGATTAATTTTCCATGTTTAAACAAGAGGGCATGTGTTTATGCTGGTAGAAACTGTCCAGTTCAGCTAAACTAACTCAGATAAACTGTTAAATTAACTACAATTAAACCAATGTAGCACTTTAAGTAAACAGCAATTAAGAATATAGCCGCAATTCGCGGGTTCAAACCTATTTTCTCAATAGCAACTTCAAAGTAATTTCACACATGTGGTTCAACATTGTTATATAACATATCCTGCAAGTTTTGTAACGATTAGACAAACATTTTCTGATCTATAGCTTGATTTCCACATCCAGTATTGTGCATTTAAAGCTCCCTCTAGTGGTCAATTTGAATGAGACTTGCAGTGTATTTGTGAGGTCATTATGTAGACATTTCCTGGAAGTTTTGTGTTGATCCAAACAAACAAACATCTAGTCATTTATAGCCTGATTTGCGCTATATCACCTGCAGTTTGTTTGCATTTATAGCACCCCCTGGTGTTCAATTTGAATGAAACTTTCAGGGCGGGGTTCAGTTACTTATGAGAGAGTGTGTGTTATGTGATTTATTGTAACATTTGTGTAATGCCACTCACCCATCTTGCGCTTGTAGCGCCCCCTAGTGGCGTATGATTATATGAAACTGTCTGGGTATATCACTGTCTGGGTACACTTATCTGAACATATCCTGTGAGTTTTATGATGAATGGCCCTACGGTTGCTGATTTGTGTTCATTTATGTCCAGAGCCTCGCCCCTTTTGAAGTTCATTGGTCAATAACTTGAAAAGTAAACCGACAAACATAGAAGGGTTCTACCGCTTTGCGGTTTGAACCCTAATAAACTATTGTCTAATGCTTTTGTAACTGGAAGTGGTTTATAAATATTTACTTGGTAATGTAATATATAAATGTTCTACTGCTTCTTCGGATAAAAACATATACTCAAACAAGATGAAACGTGCCAATCTCTTATTAGCTATCAATGCAACTTTTGCCGACAACCAAAGATTAAACATTTTGAATTGGCACTAAAGACACTCGCAGACATGGGCAGACAACTTCCGCCAAGCGGAGACACTAGTATCCACCAAGAAGATTTTTCGCACCTCCTGCTGTGTCGGCAGACATCTTCTTAGTGGATGCTTCTTTGGTGCTTTCATCCTGCCCAACTCCACTCCTTTCTCCCTCTCATTTTCTCCCTCACCAATTGTCTTTCTTTGCCCATCTGCCTGTCTGTCTGTCTGTCCAGGTCCCTATTCGCTGAACGGCTACCGCGTGAGAGTGTACAGACAGGACTCAGCCACCCAGTGGTTTACTGGCATCATTACACACCACGACCTGTTCAGTCGAAACATGGTCGTAATGAATGACCAGGTAAACACACACACAAAGGGTGACCGCTATACACTAGGAGTGTCACTCTCCTTTTGCATTTAAACCTAACAAAACCTTGTATATTAACACTGCCATCTCAAGCACAATGGCAGTAATTTTGTTCTGTTCTGTAATACGACGGCAAGCACACACAAAAACTATTTCATTCAAACTTAAAACAAGAAATATATTAGATTAGCTAAAAGTCTAAAGTAAATATATTAAATTCCATATTTTTTTTCATATAAGGTTGCAGACAGATATTCATTATTATACATATACATTATTATACATTCTTTTATGATATACATATTATTAATATTTCCTGCCTTCAGAGGAACTGTAGTTATATTGTTCTGGCTGTGGGGGGAATATTTTTCAGTGTTGGGTTCTGAAAGTGTGTGTGTGTAGGTGCTAGAGCCCCAGAATGTGGACCCCTCTATGGTCCAGATGACATTCTTGGATGACGTTGTTCACTCTCTGCTGAAAGGAGAAAACATTGGCATCACGTCCAGACGCAGGTCTCGATCCATCCAGAATAACAACACTGCCCACGTGAGTATAGGCAAGCACAGACACACCCGCGCTTATTCATACACACACTCACTCACACAGTATTTCACATATTCACACACACACATTGGGGAGCCAGTGAAAACAGCCCTAGTGTGCGGCCCTAGTTCCTGTTGTGCCGTTATGTGTGTGTGTTGTGTATGCACCGCGTGAGTCTATTGTTATTGATGGATCCGTGTTTCGACCCCATGCTGTCCCCATCCTCCTTCTTTTTATCTGTCTGTGGAATAGACATGGGTCAAATAGCAAACTATGGTGTATTGGGTTTCAATGGAGTATAAGCCTGGTTGCTTATTAAACTGCTTTTTTTATTCAGACTATTGTACTGTATGTTGTATTTATTTGACCACTGTCACTCTGCTCAATATCTGCTTCCATTTTCATGTGTTTGTGACCAGAGATAGTTTTAAAGTAAAGTTCCTATGGGCTTTTTAATTGACAAAATATGCGTACACATACCCTGTGGTTGTACATAATTGGGTTCCTTTCATGTGCACGGTACAACGCAGTTCTGACAACATCTTGAAGACACCATTTGTTATTCTGGGATTTGTTTCCATTTAGCCGGGGATGCAAAACGGCACGTGGAAAGAACTAACTGGCTAGTAAACAAACCGGTTAATTAGTGAGCCAATCATGGTCGTCCATCCCGCAGTCTCATTAACAACAATCTCTCCTTGTCCCACGTTTTGTTTTATATTTTTTTCATATCCATTTCTTTTCTTGTTTATTGTTTTTTTTGGTGTTGTTTGACACATTAAAGATGGCAGGAGGGAGACCCAGCGGAACCACTGGCAACACTCAGGTACCCCACCTCAAACCTTCCCAATCCCTTTAAATCCCCCCAACAAATTCAAGTTTAAGGTCTGTTTGAATAGGAATTTAGCCTGAGTTGTGCTTGATTGACAGGATCAGTTACAGGAAAACCTTTTCCTTTATAACCACCAAGTGTTATTATCATTTATTCATTATTTTTATATATAATGGGCGGCAGTAGCTCAGTCTGAAAGGACTTGGCTTGGAGACCGGAGGGTCACCAGTTCAAGTCCAGCTCAGACCATAAGATATGGAGTGTGCACTGGTAGCTGGAAAGGTGCCAGTTCACCTCCTGTGCTCCAAAGGTGGCCTTGAGCAAGTATGCTTTCTTTCTTTCTTTCTTTCTTTCTTTCTTTCATATAAAGATATACTGTATATAGTCAACAACTCAACTAGGATGTTATCATATAAACGGCAATGATGTCTGAAATTTAATAAATCAAGCACTCCTCATGTTCTCACCTTACTTACTCAAAAATATTAGACTACCAGATGGCCCTAGTCTGATCCCAGTCCCTGGGTGGACTTTAGTCTGTCCGTTGCCTCTGAGAGAAACATCTTACTTGAAACAGTATATAGATTCTCTTGAATCACGCTATTGCTGTGTCCTAGATAAGCACCTTATGTAATTATTTTCTTCTGACTGATATGTAGAGCAGCTTTAATATCTGTCCTAAATGTAGGATCCCCTACATGGTTCACATAGAACTTGCCATAGGAAGTCTCCTTTTAAGCTTTTCAAATGGTTGCTACCACAATAATTGTAGACAGCTGTTTTTTTCTTTGTTTCTACGTGTTTATTCACTCGTCATTTGTGGTTATGTTCAATATTGTTCACTTAGTCGCTGCTTGGTTTGGGTCAAAACGAACACCTTGATATTCTAATGTCCACCTCCACCAGTATCATGGCAGTTTGATCAAGAGATTTCACATATCTACAGAAATCTTTGTGTGTGAGCACGTTAAGTCGCTTGTTGGTAAGGTTCTGATAACTTAATGAGGATAACACCCATCTAGCTTTCCAGACCTTTAGGAATTATTTGATTAATTGAATGTACAAAATTAATAATATCTTATAATTGAAGTTCAAATCTAATTTTACAAATTATGAATGACCATAGCACCGTTAGAATGAGGAGACATAGTCAGCTCTTTGAAGTGCAAATTATGTTTTAAAGGTGAAGGACTTGACCCAACCCTGCCACATACAATGTGCTACACTGATACAGTACTACCCAGTAGCCATGACCAGTGCTGTCTCTACTGTATTTGTATATTTTGTATGTGTGTGTGCGCCTGTGCATTTGGCATTTGTGCAGGGTCACTACACACGAGCCCAGGCCAACAGCCCCCGCCCCGTCATGACCTCATCAGGACCTGCCTTCAAAGGCTCCCATGGGGCGCTGGCTTTCCAGCACCAAAACCAATCCCCGCAGTCAGCCAATCAATCACACCACTCCCCTGGTGGAGGGGGGCGAGAACAGAGAGAGCAGCGCAGCTCTCGTTCCTACAGGAGGAAAGGCTCGGACAGCAGTGTCCCAGAGGAGGATAAGGAGAAGAGAGAGGAGCCCACAGGGAGAGGTGAGGATGGTGGTGGTGGTGGTGTGGGGGGTCATTTGGTCATTAGGGGGAAACGATTATGATTTATTAATCATTAATATTTAGTAGTCTAATCAAACTTGATCAGTCAATAATCGGAAGAGATATGAATCCTTGACAATAGAATTGACAGTGGTCTGTGATACACAAATAGTGATAACCACCTTCTTAATTTATAATGACTTTATTACATAAATTTAGTGTAGATTATATAAGGAAGGTATATAGGTCTAGTGGTCTAGAGTTGGCCTACCTGTAAAATGAGCAAGATCCATGAGCAAGATGCCTAATCCCTATCTGCTCTATGTAATAACAGCTTTTGGATAAAAGTGTCTGCTAAATGACCTAATTGTATATAAGGTAAGGTATAAAGATTATCTAGGCATATATGCAAAACTCAACTTCATGTAAACCATAACAGTACCAACACAATATTGTTTCGTTTCAATATACCAGCAAGTTATACAGGGAATGGAAAGTTTTAGACAATGGCATGGCCAAACCCTGGTCAAACCTAGCAGACTTGAACTGGCTATCCTAACCTAGTAGGCAATTAGGCGTTACTTAATGGTCTGGACGGGGAAGAGAGAGAGTTTGGAAAACTCTTTTAATTACTTTAAACAACCAGCACATCAAAACCTGAGCAGAATATTTACCATACGTGTTTGGAGACCAGAGTTGATGTCACTGAGACATAGTGGGATTTCCGTGGGGGGAACAACACCCCCCAGCAATGTTTCTGGTGTTGTGAACACAGCCACAGGACACAGGTGCGTGCCTTGGACTTCTGCTCTTCCGATGGTTCACCTGGCTTGGGTCACTGGACTGTCTTTTGACAGACGAGCTGGTGCAAACGTTCTTTGGTAAAAATGCACAGAGGGATTTTGGCCTAGGTCAGTCTTCACAACGTCCTTCCGAAACAGTTCGGGCTTTGACGTAGGACAAAGGCTTTTTTGAGAGTCCACAGGGGTGTTCTATCGGTTACTAGCAGTATTTTAACCCAGTTTGGTTACATCAACCCCGTAAGAATTTATGAACCCCCAAGTGTCTCTGTTGGACAACTATGCCTTTAGTTTATTAAGGCACTTTATGATTATAGAAGGTAGATCAATGCTAAAAAGTGAAAAAGTGGAGGTGTTACCCAGGGAAAACTGTTCACGCCTTCTTTCTTGTCCTGTTAATTATTACTTGACCTACGTATTCCTATTTAAAACACTTATCTCCTTTTTGTATCTGTATCTTTCCACCAGGTTTGACCAATAATAATAGACTGGTTATATAAATATTTCAAATGCAATCATTATCAGAAAATACCTAAACATTACATCTATTGATAGGCAATGAAAAGAAGACATAGTAATCTGATTACCCAAATGTGAATATATAATTTAATCATAATCGTAAGCATAAGGAGGTGTGGTTATATTACATCTCATTCTTAAGGGTGCTTTACTAAATAACATTCAAGTAAACACAATACCTCGGTGTGTGTATGGCAGATATTGTTTAGTAAATATATATTCCTCTACACAGCATTTAGTCTATTAACAGTTTTTTCTAACTACATGAGAGATCCTTGTGTCTCCATGCCTGTGTGGAAGGCTAGTGTGTATGCACGTCTGTGACAGGATCATAATTTAACTCAAAGGCCTGTGCAGAGGACCAAGCACATCTGCATAAAACCTCATAAATCTGTCACTGTTAGCGGTAGAAAATGTGTCACTGAAATTCACATTTCCTGTTTAGTCACAATTTCCGCAATCCATAGACATCAAACATGGCTAGACTAGGATAGGGCAGGACAGGCTAGGCTAGGACAGGACAGAATAGGACAGGCTAGGACAGGGTAGGACAGGGAAGGACAGGAAAGAGCACATTGACTGGTGGAGATATAGATGTTAATTGGTTTTGCATATTTTGAGCACTTAAAAAATACAACATTTAAATATATATATATATATATTTTAGGTTTAGAATGTGAAGAATGTAACACCAATTTGAAATTAAAGTTTCAGGGTATGATTCCAGTACTTATTTAAACATAACTGCCATGTTTTTTATTGATTTAGGTCTATTTATGTGCTGAGCCATTTAAGTGCTCAAGTTTATTGGACAATAGATTAAAAACGCAACAAGATATCAAAAAGGTTTTGATAACTTTTGATAAGTTTCGTCCAGTAATGACCCACAGAAACTTGACCTGACTTGGCGGCAATTAGACCTACAGTTCAGGAGATGTTAATTTTTACAGTTTTGTCTGCACAAACCCTTTTAGGGGAGCAAAAATAAATAAATAAATAATAATAATCAGAACAAAAACAATAGGGTTCCTTCAGCTTCGCTGCTTGGACCCCTAATAATAATAATAATAATAATAATAATAATAATTAAAGCTGCAAGCAGCATTTACGGGGTCAAGCACATATGGCACGCCACTTTTGCAAGATTCACAAGATTCGCAGAATTCGCAGAATTCGCAGAATTCGCAAGACCTTAAAGCGATCGTATTTTGATCGTAGAGCTTCGACCCTGAAGCCACTTGAATCCAGCTTACAGAGATTCGAGTAAAGTATGAATGAAGTGGACTTGTGTTTTCTGACAGTATAGGAAATGAGGCCATTTTAAAGGAGCATTGTTTGGTTGACTAGCAGTACTATACTTTATCCTAATTTAACCAAATCAAAATGATTCTTATGTAAAATTTCATGCCGAGTCCAAATATGCAGGTTTCGTTCACATGGGACTAAGCGTTTAGAAGCCACGCCCACTTCCACTCAAGGCGGCGATCTAGGCAAAACCTTTTAGGCTTTCCCGGCCATACCGTTAGGAATTACAACATGTTTTTAACAACTTTTAACGAGGAAGGTTTGAAGAGTCCAACAAACTAAGAATTATGATATTTGAACAAATGGTCTAGGAGGAGTTGTCAAAAGTGTGTTTTTCATCTAAACCGTAATAACGGAAATATAAATAATTTAAATCAGTATTACTTATAAGCTGTTTATAGGCTATGAGGTGACGCATCATTTGACCTCAAGCTCATGGCTATACAATAAATGGTATAGTAGCTGCGCTACATTAATGTTGCAATGTTCAATCGATGACTGTAGCGCCCCCTGTTGGCCAATCTGGACGAAACTTTTAGGACCTAATACTGACCGAGTTTCATGATCATGTGACTTTGTTAACCCCGCCCTAATATTCCTTCAAATTCGGTTTAGCCTTTTTGCTTGTGGTGACCACGCCCTTTAGCCAATCATCTTCTTCTTTCTTGAGCAGATGTAGGCTTCCAAGACGTAAGTGGAGACATTGGTTTCGTTAAAATCGGACATACGGTCTAGGATCTGTTACTGTTTTTGTGTTTTTTTTCAGTATAGCGCCCCCATGTGGCCAAATTGATCAAAAATGTAGGTTTGGCTGTATTGGAGGATATGGACCTTGAGCTCCAAGTTTGGTTGCGATTGGATCAACCGTCTAAGAGATATGCCCACTTTCTGTTTACTTTACCATTCTGCCAATATTCTTACGCTTTTGGCGGGCATTTTGTTTGGAATTTCAGAATTCTTTGAGGATACTTTTATCACTGAAGTCTGTAGAGTCGATTAGGGTTGGTTTGGTTCAGATTGGACAATTAGTCTCGGAGGAGATGTTTAAAATCGTTTTTTTTTCAGAAAATTCAAAATGGCGGAAAATCTAGTCAGACGGACTTCTATAGTCATAATGGCAAAGTTGTAGAGCATGAGAAGAGGAGTCATATGACACCAATATCAAGTCTGTAGGTTAAAGTGGACAGAAGATATGGGCTTTTGAAAACTGCAACTTTGACCTGTTGGTGGCGCTAGAGGTTTGGTCTTAGTATGATGAAGGTGTCAGCACCTTCGGTGCTTGACCCCTAATAATCAGAACAAAAACAATAGGGCTCCTGCAGCTTCGCTGCTTGGACCCCTAATCAGTTACATCTCAACTCCAGGATAAAAGCTTTAGGCTAAAGTGATAATTCACAGATTCCACCATGTTTTTATTTTTAGTTAAATGGATCCGTTTCTACCCCTATATATGCATGTCCTGTGTCCTTAGTACACCCTGTCAAGATGGTATCCTCTTGTGTCAACTACTGAGCCTTGGTGTATTCCAGACTTTACCCATAATGCACATTGATTAGTCACAGTTTGAATTCATGTAATACATATTAGATATATTAGAGTACTATTTCATCCCAAACATCAGCATTTTAACTTGAGGTTATTGAGGTAAGGAAAAAAGTTTAAATTTTTTAAGTAAAATGTATGAAGACCTTCGGTCTTAGATAAAAATTATATTATTGCATATTACATAAGTAAAATACACACTAACAACATATATTCTGATCCTATATATAATCAAGTAAGACGTCCATAGTTTATATTGTTTTACACAAGATAAAAAACATACAATTTACAACATGAACCTGTCCGCTCCATTCCTGAACCCCCCCCCCCCAACCCATCATCACCACATATGCAGTAGGCCTCGGTTTTTGTCTTAAGGACCCTTCCTTACACAAAAATTAAGACAAGATGAAATAATAACCATAATAATAAAGGCAAAAATAATAACATAAAATAGCCAACGACCTGTAAACCAAATATAAATATTTAAGTGGTAACACAATAAGCACATCATATACGACTTTCCACAACACAATGGCTTCCTAGGAGCCCTCCAGAAAGCTTAAGTACTTTCCCCATTTAGTAGACATTTAATCTTGCAAACCGTTTATATGACATTTTTTCAAACGCTGCCAATTTAGCCATCTCACAAGCCCACTCTTGGATTGAAGGCACTCCTTCATTCCTCCAACCTCAACCTCAAGAACCTGTCTGGCTATCATAGATCTAGTTTGGACCCAGCTTCTAATGTGTTTATCTATTCCTATTAGGATTGACCCATCTCCCAGTACAAATAGTCTTGGGCTGAATGGAACCTGGTCCCTGCAATCAGACATAGGTTATCATGTATCCTGGTCCAAAATTCCTGGACCTTGTCACAGGACCATAGGACTTGAAGTAAGTAGCCTTTCTCAGTCTTAAATCTCCAACAATTTGGTGTGTCTCTTAATCCAAGAGTAATCTTGAACTGAATGAGGCGAACCTTCACATTGTGTGACATAGTTTTAATATTCTTACAAATTCTGTCCCACTCCTTATTATCTTGTGTAATATTCTTTTTTTTTTTCTTTTTTTTTTATGTCTTAAATAAATAAAAATTATATATATATATATATATATATATATA